>CAUYPO010073531.1:0-29348 GCA_963574435.1 Cheirogaleus major | reverse complement strand
ACCCATCAATACATGAGTGGATTAACAAAATGTGGTATATGTATACCACGGAGTACTATTCAGCTTTAAGAAACAATGGTGATATAGCACCTCTTGTATTTTCCTGGATACAGCTGGAACCCATTCTACTAAGTGAAGTATCTCAAGAATGGAAAAATAGGCCGGGCGCGGTGGCTCACGCCTGTAATCCTAGCACTCTGGGAGGCCGAGGTGGGAGGATCGCTCGAGGTCAGGAGTTCAAAACCAGCCTCAGCAAGAGCAAGACCCCGTCTCTACTAAAATATAGAAAGAAATTACTTGGCCAACTAAAAATATATAGAAAAAAAAAAATTAGCCAGGCATGGTGGCGCATGCCTGTAGCCCCAGCTACTCGGGAGGCTGAGGCAGAAGGATTGGGCCTGAGCCCAGGATTTTGAGGTTGCTGTGAGGTAGGCTGACACCACGGTACTCTAGCCCGGGCAACAAAGTAAGACTCTGCTTCAAAAAAAAAAAAATTAAAAAAAAAAAAAAAAAGAATGGAAAAATAAGCACCACATGTACTCACCAGCAAATTGGTATTAACGGATCAACACCTAAGTGGACATATAGGAATAACATTTATCGAGTGTTGGGCGGTGGGAGTGAGGAGGAGGGGATGGGTATATACAAACATAATGAGTGAGATGTGCAACGTTTGGGGGATGGTCACACTTGAAGCTCTGCCTCAAGGTGGGGGGGGACAAGGGCAATATACGTAACTGTAATATTTGTACCCCCATAATATGCTGAAATAAAATAAAATTAAATTAAAAAAAAAAAAAAAGAAGGCAAAGGAAGAACATGTTTGGAAGAGAGTTGGCCAGGTGTGGTGGCTCACACCTGTAGTCCCAGCACTTGAGGAGGCTGATGTGGGAGAATCGCTTGAGCCCAGGAGTTGGAGGCTGCAGTGAGCTACGATCATGCCACTGCACTCCAGCCTGGGCGACAGAGCAAGACCTTGTCTCAAAAACAAACAGGAAGAATGGTGAACACAGTTGTGTTGCTGAGAGGCCAAGAGGTTTTAAAGTCTCCTGTAGCTGGTAACATGTGGGTTGCATTAACCATCACGAGCAATGGCAATTAAGAGAGAGGCAGCCGTAAATCAGGTGTTTTTTGTTTTTAAGAGACGGAGCATCACCATGTTGCTCAGCCTGGGCTCAAGCAACTGTCCCACCTCGGCCTTCCGAAGTGTTGGCACCACAGGCGTGAGCCACTGTGCTCGGCTCAGAAATCAGGTTTTAAGATGCCAGCACAGCACAAGTAAAATGACCTATAATAGTGTTATAACTTTCACAGATACATTTTTTTGCGACATTTTTATTTCACAAAGGTTGTCTAGAAATGGAATTTCTCTTTTTTGAAAAGTGGCATTTTCAGTGCTTAAGGAAAGTCTTTTATCTTCCATGGGTTTCCTTGCCCTGCAGATTAATGGAGGGGCTGCAGGACCGAGGTCCGCCGCCCTGCACCCACGTCCTCCTCCTCTTCCGCGGCTCCTGGAGCAGGCCGGCAGGGCTCTCTAAAGTAAACTACTCTTACAGCCAAAACTCACCTGTTATAAGGGGAATGCACACTAATGGAAGGACTTTCTATCATTCACTATTCCCAGGCAATGGTGCCGGTCTAAGAAGGAGTTTCTTTTTAAAATAGAGACACAGAGAATATACTAGTAATTATAATGCAAATTCCTTATTAATGAATTTGGATTTTGCATTTGGTTTTCATATCAATTTAGGGTGTTTCTACTCTACAAGATAATTTTATGTTTGGATTAGGGCGGACAAGAGAGATGACATGTGGCAGAACGAAGGTTCAAAACAGCCTGTGCACAGACGTGACTGAGGAGCTCTGCCCCATTTTCTCCTAAAGGCTCCTTCTGTCCAGGAAATGTTGACTAAGCAATGTGATGGGGACAGGCGGGGCCTGTTTCACAGTGCCGCTGATGTCCTCCACCCTCACAAAGACCCTGACTCAGACTTCACATCCTTGCCCCTTTCAGTGACTGGCTGGGTGGTTTGCACCCACTGCTTCTTCACCTGGGATGGAAGCGCCAGCGTCAGGCGTCACATCTGCTGTCTGTGGCCTTCAGGTGGGCGGCTTCAGCACTGACAGCTGAGGTAGGGATGTGGCAGCCAAGTACACAAATCTCCACAAAGAAGATAAAGAATATGTCATAAACTATCTTAAAATGTTTTGTTTTACGTTTAGTTAAGGGCCATAAAGTATACCCCTACTACCACATGCTTTTAAAATAGCTATTAAGTTCTCATCTATTTAAGGAAAAGCCACTTTTATAGGCACACAGCAAGAAGCCAAAGGCTACGATTCATGTCTCTGCTGACACGCCCATCTGAGCTACGAAACTCAGGCAGAGGCAGTCCTCACTAGAACTTGCTTCACGAGGACACTACACTGTTGGGCCGCGACCCAGTGCACTTAGAATGAGGGCTCATCCTGCTGGGGGTCCTGCTGTAGGCTTCAGTAGGTAGGACTGAAATACCACCATGCACCTGCCCCCCACACTGTGGGTGGGGTCTGGGGGCTGTTGGGGACCTCAGTGAGGTGAGTGGGGGTGTCCTCTTGTGTGCGGTATGTTGGGGGGAGACATAATGTCTACAAGAGAGGAAAAAATAGTTGAGAAGGTGTTCATCCCTCTGGGCAGTGGCTGTTAAACACAGCAGGCCCAGGAGTGACGAAGGAGCCTGCCTGGTGCTGCCTGCAGCGTACCCTGCCAGGCCTCTCTGGCTGCAGATCTCAGGGTGTCGCTCTGGGAGCCAAGCTCTGTTCCAGCTGGGGAGAGGGGAAGTGGCACATTTTCAGAAAAGGTAAAGTCTCAGGGCTGGCTCCTCACAAGTCCAGAGGAAAGGTAGAGCCACCCAAGTGCCCACACCTGTGCTTGTAGCTGGGGGGGGGGTATGTGTGGGAGGGTCGTTTTACTATGTATGTATATTTGCAGGAAAGAGGGAGAAGGAGGAAAGCCAGGGCAGGCAGCTGAGGGTGAGCCTGCAAGCCTCTGGTGACAGGGCCCTGCATCTCTGTCCTTGTTTGGGGAGGGGGTTCCAATAAAGACCCTCAACCCTCAATGTGCACCAGAGTCACCTGCAAAGTGTTTTCTAAGCTTTCACATGCTCAGCTCCACCCCAGAGAAGCTGATCTAACTGGTGTGGAGGGTTCTGTGCAGCATTTTCTGCTAAGGTCCCCGGGTGACCTGAATCTGCAGCCAAGCGGGAGGCCCACCGATCTAAAACTGAAGGTGAATGGTAAGAGCTACGGTGTGGACCACCTAAAACGTGAGTTCCTGATGATGCCCACTACAGCACACCCCCAGCCACACCAGCTGGGAACCACTCATGGTCCTGAGTGCGGGGAAACCAAGGCAGAGGACCACGTAGGCAACTGAAGAGTTGACAGAGATGTTTCTCTGTAGAGGAATTCAACTAATGAACGAAGGAGTGACTGACAGAATTACCAAGAACGAATGATAACATCATCAGTGACCAGTGACATCACAGAAAGAGACAGCCACACAACTGCACAGCGGAAGTATTTCTACCAAGCATGTGCCCTGGAAGCAGATCTCCTCTCCAGCTCCATCTGCCAGTGTACACCAGGGCCAGCCCCACTGGGGATGGACTCAGCAGAATCTAAAATGCGGGACACTCTACAGGACACACAATCTCATTCCTTCAAAAAGAAACTGAAAGGAAAAAAGAGAGAAGGGAATTTTCTCTTAGGGAAAGAGACTTAAAAGAGACATATTAATACCCTCCAAATACCAAGTGAGAACCTTATTTGTATCTTGATTCAAGCAAACCAATGGTAACTATGACACAGTTGAGAAGTGTGGACTCTATATTTTGACATTAAAGGGCGAGGTTTGCTTCAGAATCCTCAGGGTGGGGCTGGGGACAGTGGGAGGACACTGTGCTCATAGCTGGGGATACGTACAGGAGGGTCATTTTACTACATATTTAAAAATTTTCATCAAAAATGAACATGAACTTAACAACAGAAAGACCAACAACCCAAATGCCCAAATTTAAAAATGGGCAAAGGACTTGAATAGATATTTCCCCAAAGAAGATATACAAATGAACAAGAAGCATGTGAAAAGATGCTCAACACCATTAGTCATCAGGCAAATGCAAATCAAAACCACAATAAGATGACACTAATCCATTAGGATGGTCATTATTTAAAAAAAGAAAAAAGAAAAAGAACAAGTGTTGGTGAGGATGCAGACATCAGGACCTCATACACTGCCGTCGGGAAAGCTAAAGACGCAGTTCCTCGGGAAGTTGAGCAGAGGGCTGCCATGTAGCCTGCATTCTCCTCCTGCATCTATACCTCAAAGAACTGAAAGCAGATGCTGAAACAAATATTTGTACAGGGATGTTCACAGCAGCATTATTCACAATAGCCAAAAGGTGGAAACAACCCAAATGTCCACCAATTGATAAATGAATCAACAAAATGTGGTATATCCATACAATGGAATGTTTTTCAGCCATGAACATGCTACGACATGGATAAATCTTGAGACATTATGCTAAGTGACAGCTAGACACAAAAGGCCACATATTATATGATTTCATTTATATGAAATGTCCAGAATAGTTTCAAATCCAGAGAAAGAATGTAGATATGGTTGTCAGGTGCTGGGGGAGGGGAAAGAATGGCTGCTTAATAGGTAGGAAGTTTCCATTTGGGGTGATGAAAAATTCTGGAACTTAGTAATGGTGATGGATGCACAACACCGTGAATATACCTAATGCCGCTGAGCTACAGATTTAAAAATGGTTAAGTGGTAAATTTTATAATATTTACTCTACACGCCAGTTAACTCATACACCCAACAACTCTATACACCAGGCAGGTGTCATAAGCATCAACATCATCCTGGAGTGTTTACCGAGAAGTTACACTGCTTAAACTTAGAGGATTCATGAATGGGTTTAATGGAAATTTATTATGGTCCTGCTTTACAAATTAAAAAAAAAAAAAAACTTTCTTAAAAACAAACAAACAGCTACAGGCAGGAGGTATTAATCAGCTTCTTGCACCACTGGAAAAACTGAACACCTCTTGCAACTCGAAAGGAATCTGATATATCATCCTCTCTGAATGGCTGTTCCAAAGCCCAAGAAAGGGCAGCTGGCCCTGATTTTGAGAGAGAAATAACTAAGTGTAACCAGAATGATGTTGCTCAAACTGACAAGCACACTTCTAGGATACAGCTTCACCTATATTGAAGTTTCACAAAAATCAGACCTAAGGCATAATAATATGTTTTGGATTTAATGTGATATAACTTCTTTTTGGTTAAATGAACCTATTTTGAGGGGATAGTTCAGAATAGGTCAGCAAATGTCACCCTGAGAGGGATTATGTTTCCAATAAACCCCTCCAGAGGGAGACTTTTCATGGAGAAGCGCACAGGAAGCACGATGTCTGCCTTCTCAGAACTCAAGAAACTGCCACCAGGCAGAGATGGGTGTCAGGTAAGAGATGCTGGCTGGGCCACAGCTGATTAATGAACTCTGGGCATGTTGTGAACAGTTTTATTAGCAGCTTAAGAATTAGTTCTGTCTTTTCTAGTTAACATTTCCACAGGTCCAGTTTAGCTCTGGCAGGGGTTATTCATCAGTGAAATGCAATTGCAACTAAAGAGGACACTCAGAGTAATCCTCACGCGACAGTCGCCCTGATGCATGCTGCGAGAAGGGCTTGGGCGAAAGAGGAAGAGAGGGTGAGGGTGCTGGACTCATGCCCTCATCCTAATGCCAGCAGCTTTCCTGATATCTTTAGGAAAGAATGTTTGAGAGGAGGAAAATGAGGCATTCCAAAATATCCCTGGAGGCCTTTAGTTTATCCTCAGGACAAAAGTCACCAATTTTGTATTCAATCTCTGAAAGAGATGGCAATATGAAGTCTGAGTGGTGCGGGCCTTGAGGGCACCCCATGTAACCAGAAACCCTGTTCAGATGCCTTCTCTGAGAAAAGCGTCCTAAGTTTATGCTAGAACCTTCTGGTTACAGGAAGAAGCTCTTTACTTCAAGGCTGATTGCTCCTCCATTTTAAGTCTTTGGAAATTATTTATACTGATTTGAAAGCTACCTCTCCATGTACCATTTGAAAAGCAGAGTAGTGTGGTACAAGTACTACAGAATGCAGAGTCCCGTGGACCTGGGCTTTGAATGTGTTGGCACTTTGTCCTAGCTATAGTGCTGTGGGCATACAGCTTTAATTTGTATGCCTCACTCTTCTCATATGAAAAATGAAAAAAAAAATAACCAGTTATGAGGATCTAATAAGATGACATCTGTAAGATGCTCTTGCTGGGGCTGATACATCCTGTCTTCTCCTCTTGCCCCTCTTCCCCCTGCGACACCATTAATGCCACCTTCTACAACACAGAACAGTGTGCAACTGCTCCCCTGCCCCAGGGGAGGCCTCGAGTACCAGAAGACAGCTCTGCTCGTTCCTGAGTCCCTTCCTCTCTAGTCAATGTCCCCATACTTCAGGAGACACTGCCCTGTGGCCAGAGATGAAGATCCGACAGCTTTGTGAGCAGCCACAGAAAATCCTGTCACAGGTCTCCACAGAGCGTACTACGGTTAACTGCACTTAAGCGGCTCCTCAAGGGGAGCCGGATCTGGACCAAGTGCTGAAGAGAACTCCCAGCACACTCTTGAGGTATGCAGCAAAGGTCTGGGGAATTGTGTGCTGATATAAGAAAACTCTGATTCCAGAAACAAAGTTCAGAGAATTTGAAAGCTTCAACACAGAGACAGGCCTTATAAAGAAAGAAAATATACTTCACTTATAAAAATGAGGGCTGCTAAAAATATGATGACACTTTATAAAGCATAAAGGATAGAAATGGAGTGTATTTGGACTTGTTCAAACAATTAATATTTGAAAATATAGGCTGGGCGCAGTGGCTCACGCCTGTAATCCTAGCACTCTGGGAGGCCGAGGCGGGCGGATTGTTTTGAGCTCAGGAGTTCGAGACCAGCCTGAGCAAGAGCAAGACCTCGTCTCTACTAAAAAAATAGAAAGAAATTAGCTGGACAACTAAAAATATATATGTAAAAAATAGCTGGGTGTGGTGGCACATGCCTGTAGTCCCAGCTACTCGGGAGGCTGAGGCAGGAGGATCGCTTGAGCCCAGGAGTTGGAGGTTGCTGTGAACTGGACTGACACCATAGCACTCTAGCCTGGGCAACAGAGTGAGACTCTGTCTCAAAAAAAGAAAAGAAAGAAAGAAAGATAATATAATTTATGCAAAAAAGGCTATACTACCACACTGAGACAATAGTACACTAATAATTCAATACAGAGCAAAAATATTTAGACCTGGCATTGATGGTGAAACCTTAATGCACATTTTGGATGCATCGTTATTCTCTTGGTACTGACATTTCAGAGGAGGATCACCCGCCTGCCTCACGCTGTGAACGCCTGATGTGGCCCGTGACAGAATGGGGGCCTGGAAGGACGAGCAGGCTTCCCTGGCTTGATGCTTCCCCTTCTCCTTTCTGAAATTGCGGGCAATGCATCTAGTCTGCCCCAGCACGCCCAGGTCAGCTGAGTACAGGCAGCCTAGACATGAAATGCCCCGTGGTCTTGCAGTAGCTCAGGAAGGAAATGATTATCAGGAAAGAGAAGCTCGATATAGTGTGCTCACCTTACGATGAACTTATTTTATTGCCCACAGCAGGAATGGAAATGTTCTTTTAAGTCTGTCAGTGTATTAGTTTCTACACCTACCAAGTACCATTTTGGTGGAGGAAAAATGGCAAAATGTCTAAGATAGGCAACACACCTGTGGTACCACCCTCCTGTGCTTCTCTCCAGAGCACTAAACTTAACGGTTTACTTACCTTTCCTTTAGTGTAATAAATGATTAAGGGAAACCATAAAACATTTCACTTTGGACTGAATGACAAGATAGCACCACTCGAAGAAAGTGACTGGTGGAGCTGGAGCTATCCCCAGAGCCCCAGAGGAGAGCCAGTGCTCCAGGGGGCAGCCCCATGCTTGCTTTTGCTGATTTTATTTTATACATGAGTTGGTTACCAGCTTCCCTTACTGTTTTCTTGGTATAAAACACATTAGGATGAAGCAAGAAGAAGAGGGCTGAGGACCACAGGGAGGATTCAATGGCAGCAAAAGTGTAAGGGACAAACAGAACTGGATTTCCATGTAGGACAGTAAATGAGTGTTTGGAATCACTAATCAGTCATAAAAAAAAGATTAAATTATGCCTGGGAAAAGGTGTAATTTTAAAAGGCCTGGAAATATGTTTCAGAAATAATTCTGAAAGTTCCTTGAGGGCAAAGATCATGCTCTAGACTGCATTCTATTCCTCCTTGCATTTAGTCATCTCTCTGGTTAGGCACAGTAAGTGTTAAATATATAGTTTGTGACTGATTTAGAGCATAAAATGAAAAATTCTCACAAGTTTAGACAACCTGAAAGACAAAGTTGGCATTATGAAGATGCATCCACCGAGAGAGCCCCCTACCACCCATACCCCAGGAGCCACAAACCCAAAGAATCACTCTGACCCTTGACATCAAGGTCAAGAAGGCCAAGAGCCTGTTTGTCCCTTGACATCAAGCCCTACTTGATGACTTGAGATCTGCCCAGTAAGATCACAGCCTTTGTTTTCTCTACAATTGATTTTCTCTTAAGAGTACTGAGATAAAAAGCGTGGTAAGGCCAGGCATGGTGGCTCATATCTGTAATCCTAGCACTTTGAGAGGTCGAGGCTGGAGGATCGCTTGAGCCCAGGAATTGGCGGTTGCAGTGAGCTATGATGACACCACTGCACCCTAGCTGGGGTGACAGAATGAGACACTGACTCAAAAAAAAAAAAAAAGTATAACAGGAATCCAAAGCTCCTTTCATCTGCGATCCATGAAAGTGGCCCTTAAAGAGACCTGTTGCTCTTCTTCCTCTTCTTTCTGGAGCAGACGTCACCGACCCTGATGAAACACCCCTCCCTTGGGGAAAACATGTTCTCTTCCTGGCGCTCAGTCCCTCTTTGGTATGATGGGGCATCTGGTATGCATCAGAGTGACCATGCTGTCTTCGAGCTGCTCTTAAACCCTTCACTCTTTCTATCACGTGCAATCCTCCCAACTTAAATAAATCTACAGGCCAGAAAGTTCACCTCAATCCAAACTTCACACCATATACAGAAAAGAACTCAAAATGGAGCACAGACCCAAATGTATAAAATTATAAAACTTCCAGAAGAAAACACAGGAGAAAACCTTTGTGATTTAATGTTACTCAAACATTTCTTATATTCAACACAAAAGCATGCATGCTCCATAAAAGGAAAAAATAAATTTATAAATTGGATGTTATTAAAATTAATAATTTTGGCACTTTAAAAGATACTGTTAAGAGGGTGAAAAGACAAGTCACAAACTGGGAGAAAATACTTGCAAATCATATATTTCCGTAAAGGACTTGAATCCAGAATGTTTTTTAAAATCTCAAAATTTAATAAGTAAACAAACAATAAGAAAATGGGCAAAAAATCTGAACAGACACCTCACCAAAGATGACATGCAGTGGCAAATAAGCACATGGAACACTGCTCAACGCCATCAGTTATTAGGCAATTGCAAAATGAAAACCATGAGATTAGTACTACACATGAGATTAGTACTACACATTAGTACTAGACATGTTCTGCATGTCTAGCGGCCAGCCACACAGTCTTGGCAAGGACACCAAGGAATGTGAACTCTCACACACGGCTGGTGGTGAAGTGGCAGGGTATAGCCACTTTGGAAGACAACCGGGCAGCTTCTTAAAATGTTAAACACATGACCACCACATGACTCAGCTATTCCACTTTTCAGGTGTCCATGCAATGGAATGAATGTATGTTTCTGTTCCCCCCAAATTCATGTGTTGACATCCCAACCCCCAATGTGATAATATAGGAAGGTGGGATCTTTGGGAGGTAATTAGGTCATGAGGGTAGAATCCTCTGGAATAGGGTGAGTGCTCTTATAAAAGGGATCCCAGGCAGCTTACTCATTCTCTTTATTCCTACCATGTGAGGACACAGGATGGCAGTCTGCAACCCAGACGACGGGCCTCACAAGAACACAATTATGCTGGCCTGATCTGATGCCCAGCCTCCGTAACTGTGAGAGATAAATTTCTGTTGTTTATAAGCCACCGAGTTTATGGTACTTTGTTACAGCAGTCCCAACTGACCAAAACACAAGCATCTACACATGAATGTTTGTGGGAGTTTTACCTAGAATAAGCAATAACTGGAAACAACACAAATGTCCACCAACAGGTGATGGATAAACAAATTGTGGTGTACCCACAAAATGGACTACTCCTCAGGAAAAAAAAAAAAGGAAACAATCTATTGCTACACACAACTTGAATGAATCTCAATTATGCTAAGTGAAAAGAGCAGAACCCCCTCAAAACTGTACATACTATGATTCTATTCATATAAAATTATAAAAAATACAAGTAATATACAGTGACAGCAGTTTGTGGTTGCCTAGGGATGAAGGATGAGAGCAGGACAGAGGGAGGACAGAGGGGTGTGAGGAAACTTCTGTGGTAATGATATATTCATCGTATGTGATGACAGTTTCACAGGTGTGTACATGTCAAAAGTTATCGAATTGTGTAAGCGAAACAACTCAGAAACAAAAGTCAAATACCGCGTGTTCTCACTTAGAAGCGGGAGCTGCATAATGTGCACATGCGGACAGTGAGTGGAGTGACAGTCGCCCGAAAGGGCGGGAAGTGGGGAGGGATGAGGAATGACTTACTGGATATGATGCACACTATTTGGGAAATGGTTACACTAAAAGCCAAGACTTCACCACTGTGCAATATATCCATGGAACACAACTGCACCTGCACCCCTTAAATTTATACACATTTTAAAAAGTTATCAAATTATAAACTTTAAATATATGCAGTTCATGATATGTCCATCATAACTCAATACATTTTTTTTTAAATAGGAAGTCCAGGGCCACAAACACATTTAATTACCTCATAGGCTCTCTCCGTTTTCAAGCTTTTAGACTTTTGTAACTCAAAGTAGCACAGGTTTAAATCATGGTAAAACTGGGCAACGCAGTCCAGATACAGTCCAAGGGACTCTGATGAAAGGTGATGTCTGAAGGAAGACACCCTGAGTGGGTGCTAACAGGTGCAGGGTCATCTGGTGTGTCCCAGGACACAAGCTTAATCTCAGGTGATTCCCTACAAAGTCCCGCAGATGCCAACACCCAGCTCACATCATGGAGGATTCTTCACCAGACTGTCACTTATTTTCACCCTCACATTGCCTCATCTACCCAGATTTCTTCTTATTTGTGAGGCAACTTTTTTTTTAAAGCATCATGTTGTTCTGCCAAGTCAGTGTCATGTTATCAGCTTCTCTAATTACTTAAATAAAAGACAACAATCTCTGTGGCAGATTGGATTGTCAACAATGGCCACCACATATTTTCTGGTCCTACATCCTCTTCAGAACCCTGCTATGCCCCATCAAGAGGTGGCACCTATTTCCCTTCCCCTTGTGACTGCCTTGACAGAAGGTGACAGTGTATGATTTCTAAGACTATGTCATGAGAGGTGGGGTGGCTTTTGCCTGTGTATCTCTCTCTCAAGATACTTGCCCTTGGAACGGGGCCACCACATTGTGAGGAAGCCCAGGCCACTTGTAAGAGTGGCTACATGGAGGCATTCTGGTCACAGACTCAGTGAAAGGCTTAGCCAAAGGCCACCCTCACCCAGCTGACATATGCAGGAAGGAGCCATCAGATGGCTCCAGCCCTCCAGGGGCACTGAGCCGCCTCAGATGAAGCTGAGTGGAAATGAGATATCCCTACTAAGCCCCACCCAAACTGTAGGTTTAGGATATAAACGGATGTCAGTATTTTAAGCAATTACCTTTATTATTATTTTTTTTCCAACCTGGCTCTGTCACCCAGGTTGGAGTGCAGTGGCGTCATCACAGCTCACTGCAGCTCAAGTGATCCTCCTGCCTCAGCTTCCTGAGTAACTGGGACTACAGTTACACACCACCATGCCCATCTAAATAAGAAAAATTTTTTTTGTAGAGATGCGGTCTCACTATGTTGCTCAGGCTAGTCTCAAACGATCCTCCCGCCTCAGCCTCTTAAAGTGCTAGGATTACAGGCCTGAGCCACTGAGCCGCCCAGCCTAAGCCATCAAGTTTTAGGGGTGTTTATAGATAACCAGACCAGCCTCCATTCTCTTGAATCTAAAGAGCCTATTCAGAAAGGAAGTAGTTTCTCTTTCCCCCTTCCCCTTTCTACAGTGTCCAGTGGCTAATTACCCTTCCCATAATTACCTATCATGAGGCAGCAAGAGAGAGCACCCTTACAAATGACCTGCTTCTACAAATGGAGAGGTCACCATAAATGCTGGAATGACCTCAGGCTAAACTCATTTGTGAAAATCCAGAGTGATCATATATATTGAAATCAACCTGTCAATCTTCAACTGTTCTGCAGAGGCCACATCGTTATGCAGGCATCCCGTCCAGAGTTGGTGAAGAACAAGAAAAAAATGATTTCTCATGATGTAAGGAAGTGAAGAACTATGCACGTTATTTGAGATGATATGTAAAGATTATTTGACCCAGACAATTTAATGATCCTGCTTTTAGCAAAATAATTAAGCAGCTATTTTGAAAATGTTACTTATCTGATTTCTCTTCTATTTCTCAGTATTACTCATAATAAAAATACCTACTTATTAGAAACTTACTGAAGAGTCCAGGACACTGCTGGGAAGGCGGACAGCTCAGTAGAAAGAGTCTGGGGCTAGGAGCTGGAGACCAACTGCATGGTCTCAGGCAAGCAATCACCTCTCTGGTTTGCAGCTCCCTCACCTATGAAACGGAAGCCCCCTCTTCATGACTTCTAGGAGCTGTCTTAACTTTGACTTCCTCCAACTTCTGAGAATGGAATTTTGGGTGCTGACTCAGATGAAGTACTTTACATTTTATCTAAGGAAATGTATCCTGAGACAATTATTTTAAAGCTAACCAAGGACATTGGTACCGTTTTACGATATTCAGCAGGTTTTCTCTATGTCATTAATGGAAGCTAAAGAGAAGAAAATGCAAGGAGAAAGAGCAGAACCTTGAGCCATGGGGAAAGATGAGCCCCCAGAGCCCATTTAGACTGCTCAGGTCCTGCCTGCCTCCGCCACTTCCAGGAGCCCACGCTGTTGGTGAAGGAACAACAGGTACATCCAAGCAAGTGCGGCTGCTGCATTCAGACCATGCCTCTGCCAGGCAGCTAGAAGGGCACCAGTACTGAGTATCTTTCCAAAAGATGGGTCCTGAATGTAGCCCCGACAGATGCTCATAGCGAGAAGAGTGAAAATCAGCACTTAAGAACCGGCACTGTACGTAATTCCTCCCCTCCTTCACCTGTGTAGGAAAGTCTACTTTGTGTCACCCAGGGGGGAAAAGAAACTAGAGCCACCACACACAAAAAACACTGATCAAACTAATTTGGTGTAATGGTACTCAGCAATTAATTAAAAAAATTACAGCTCTGACACTTCTGGAACCAGATGTTCACAGTTGCTGTCAAATCATGTTTAAACAGAATACAATAAGTACATTGTGATTCTAGGAAAACTTTGTTTCCTAGCTGCTATATTTGGCATTAAAAGGAATCTCCTGAAAACAGGAAACAGTTCTTTCACTCCACTGTGACCAAGAAGCCATCAGCTAGCCTTTGCTGTGCGCAGTGAAGAACACAGGCCCAGGAAGAGCCTGAGCTGTGAGCTCTTCCTATTCCCTGGTGGCTCCTTGTAGAAACGTGAAGTCCTTGCCTGACCGTGGAGCTTTCTGGATGAAGAAACCTCATCATCAGGTCGAGAGTGATTACACTCGGAGTTTCTGTCACTTCACAGTGGAAAACTTGTGAGTATATGCAGGACACAAGAAGGACGGGTGGGACTACAAAGCTGGCCCTTCTTGTTCCCCTTTGTTCAAGTATTTTTAACCCCTGGAACACAGTGGCATTTACAAACAATACGATCTTTCTGTATACTTAGCGTCCTTGCAAAGTGACAATGTAAAATGAAAAGATTTAGACTTTCAACCTAGATTTCATTCAGATCAAAACCCTTATCTACTGCCGGCACCTTTTTTATTTTTTAACTCTAGGAAGTCAGTCCTGTGACCTAAGATTCCAGTTATAGAAGAGGAAATTAAACCAGCTAAGCTTTGCTTAGACTATGAGGAATTCCTAATGCATTATTTTAACTGCATTCTACCTCCTGGCAGAACTCCCAGTCTTCCCTCCCTAACCATTCTTATCCCACCCTCCTCTACCCAGCCCTAACTTTAATCATGGAGAGAGAAGGCTCAGAGGGTGGAAAGGCGAGGAGAGAAGGAAGGACCAGAGGGAGAGTAGCATTCTGTAAGGGCTTCCAGAGACACTGAGGTCCTCTTTAAAACGGAGGCGTATCAGTAGGAATAACATCCCCCTCAATGCTGGGTCTGTGAAGGGAAGAGGGATAATGTGTGCAGAGGAAGCTTCTCTAGTCCCTTGTCTCTTCCAGCGTGAAGTGACCAGGAGGAAATCAGAAGAAACCAGAGCTTTCGGAACCAATATCTTTGGGTTAGGAAAGTTACCTTTATACATATTATAGAATCTGCTCAACCTACAACCTTCGAAATGTTGGAAATGAGTAATGGCTAAGGGAGCACGGCTGACACCAAGTGCCAGTCCCATGCCTGGGTTGTGCAGGTAGCAAGTATCATATTGAACACTTCACACACTTTTGAAGAGAACTTCCTTTTCTCCTACTGTTTACAGTCCATCATTACAAAGGAAGCCATGAGAGATGAGCTATTTTTATCTGTATACCAGTTCTTACTCTACTGATTCGTCACTTCGTGGGGACACACAATTCTGGAGAAAAGGGGTAAGAGTTGCTTTGTTTTTGCTTAGTGAAAGAGGGTAGGGAAAATTTTAAAAAGAACCCAAAAGTGAAGCATTCTAGGAAACTTCTGGCTATGGTGGAACAAAGAGGTAGACAAATCATTTCCCTAAACAAATACAACACTGGACAAAATTGTCAAAAATAACCATATATGGCTCTGGAAATCAACCAAAGGCAACAAATTATGAAGCATTATTCATGAAGAGGGGCTAAAATTTTAGGTAAGAATAGTGGGAGTCTCTGGCCCTCTTGCCTAAAGCTGCTCTCTTTTCTTCTTGTATTTAAAAAAAAATATTGAATTACACAATAATTATAACACTGTACTCTTGGGTTTATAACACAAATAAATGTAATATATATGATGATGATGATAGCACAAAGGAAGAAGGAGGAAATGGAGCTAGACTGGACCAAAGCTGCTACATTTTACCAAATTAAGTCAGAAAAGCCTTAACTGTGGTGAGACTGACATTGTAATCCTTAATCAATAAGAAAGTAACTTCAGGCTCACGCCTGTAATCCTAGCATTCTGGGAGGCAGAGGCGGGAGGATCGCTCAAGGTCAAGAGTTCGAAACCAGCCTGAGCAAGAGCGAGACTCTGTCT
Source organism: Cheirogaleus major (assembly GCA_963574435.1). Classification (NCBI taxonomy): domain Eukaryota; kingdom Metazoa; phylum Chordata; class Mammalia; order Primates; family Cheirogaleidae; genus Cheirogaleus; species Cheirogaleus major. Next base: position 13,723 of record CAUYPO010073531.1, on the reverse strand, counting down.
CTACTAAAAATAGAAAGAAATTAATTGGCCAACTAAAAATATATACAAAAAAAAAAATTAGCCAGGCATGGTGGCGCATGTTTGTAGTCCCAGCTACTCGGGAGGCTGAGGCAGAAGGATTGCTTGAGCATAGGAGTTTGAGGTTGCTGTGAGCTAGGCTGACGCCACAGCACTCTAGCCCTAGCAACAGAGTGAGACTCTGTCTCAAAAAAAAAGAAAAAAAAAAAGTAGAACTGAACTATATGCCACCTACGAGAAATGCACTGAAAAAAAAAATATATATATATACACACACACATACATACACACACATACACACCATGTTAAATGTAATCAAAAGAAAGCCAGACTGGCTACATTATCAAAGTAGATTTCAAAGCAAAGAATATTATCGGGGATGAAGAAGGTCATTTCATAATAACAGGGGTACATTTCTCAAGAAGACATAATCTTAAACATTTATACATCTAATAATCGTTTCAAACTACACAAAGCAAAAACTGTTAGAACTGCAAAGAGAAACAGAGAAATCTACAATTACAGTCAAGAGATTTTAATATCCCTCTTGAAGGAATAAGTAGACAAAAAATAGTTTAACATAGGAAGATGTGAACAACGCTTCCAACCAATGTGATCTAATTCTGGTCTAACTGACATTTATAGAACATTTCTCTAATAGCATTCTTTCAAACTGCACATAGAATGCTACCAAAAGAGACCGTATTCTGGGCCCCAAAATGAGTCTCAATAAATTTAAAAAGATTTAAGTCATAGAAAGTGTGTTCTCTGAGCACAATGGGATTAGATGAGAAATCAGTAACAGAAAAGGAACTCTGGAAAGTCCTCAAGTATTTGGAAACTAACACACTTCTAAATAACCCATGGGTCAAAAAAAGAAACTGAAAGGGAAATTAGGAAGTATTCTGAATGAAAATAAAAACACAACATATCAAAGTCTGTGGAATGCCAATAAAGCAGTACTTGGGAGAATTTATAGCAGTAAACATCTGTAGTAGAAAAGAAGAAAAGCTTCAACTAAAGACAACTTCCACCTTAAGAAAATGAAGAACAGCAAATGAAACCCAAAGTAAGCAGACGAAAGGAAATAATAAAGGTCAGAGCAGAGATTAATGAAACATATAATAAAATAACAGAAAATAAAACCCAAAACTGGTCCTCTGAGAAAATAAATATAAATTTGACAGATCTCTAGACAGATTCATCAGGAAAAAAGAGGGAACACACAAATTGCAACATTAGGAATGAGAGGAGACAACACTACAGATATTAAAAATAATATGAATAATTTTATGTCAATAAATTCAACTCAGATGAAATAGACATAACCAAAGCTTGAAAGACACCACCCAATGCTCACTCAAGAAGAAATAGATAACCGAAATAGCCCTGTATCAATTTAAAAAATTGGATCTGTAGTTAAAAACTTTCCCACAAAGAAAACTCCGGGCCCAGATGGCTTCACTGAGGAATTCTACCAAATGTTTAACCAACGAGGTGCGAGACTTGTATACTAAAACATTGCTGAAAGAAGCTGCATGAGGAGAGAGATTTTTGTTGTTTTTTTAAGAGACAGGGTCTCTCTCCGCTGTGCTGGCTGGAGTATGGTGGCATAATCATAGTTCACTGTAACCTCCAACTCCTATGCTCCAGCAATCCTCCCACCTTGGCCTCCCAAAGTGTTGGGATTACAGGCGTGAGCAACCACACCCAGCCAAGAGAGCTTTTTGGTATGTTTATTTTGCTATATTTCCATTGCCCTGAACAATGCCTAACATGTAGTAGGCACTCAATAAATATTTGTTGAAAGAACCACAAATATAATTTCTACTAAATCAGGAGTTCTTAGTCTGGGATCCATGAAATTATGAAAGTATAGTGCTGATAAAACTCTCCAAGGGTCTACATCTCAATATGAAGAATGTGCCACTATCCTAATTAACAAAATTTTAAAGATGTATTTTATACATATAGATGAGAAATACTTGTCTCTTCATTAATGCATTACCAAAAAAAAAAAAAAACAAAAAAAAACTTTTCAGAAAATGTAAAGAAATCCTTCCCTCCCTAACAGAATATCGGCTCTTAAATACTAAAGAACGTTTCTATCAATCAATCAAAACTGAACCCTAGAGAATTGAGAATCCAGAAATAAATGTTCACATTTATGGTCAGTTAATTTTGACAAAAGTGCCAAGACAATTCAAGGAGAAGAACAGTTTTTAAACAAACGGTGCAGGGACAAATGGTTAACCATATGCAAAAAACAAAGTTTGACCTTTCCCTTACACCTCATACAAAAAAGAACTCAAAATAGATCCTAGATCTAAATGTTTTTTACTTTTAATGCTTGTTAAAACTATAAAATGCTTAGAGAAAAACAGAGAAATGAATCTTTGTGACCTTGGGTTAGACAAAGCCTTCTTAGATACAACACAAAAAGGAAACAAAAGATAAAATGGATAAAAGATATAACTGGACTTCATCAAAATTAAAAACTTTTGTACCTCAAAAGACACCATCAACAAAGTAAAAAGATAATATGTAGAATGGGAGAAAAGATTTGCAAATCATTTATTTAACAAAGGACTATGATATAGATTATATAAATAACTATTCAAAAAATAAAAACAAAAAAAAACATTAATAATAAAAATAATAAAAAATTATTTTTTAAAAAAAAAAAAAAGAACTCTTACAACTCAGTAATAAAACAACACCCCAATTAAAAAATGGTCAAAAGATCTGAATAGACATGTCTTCAGAGAAGATATACAAATGGTCAGTAGGCACATAAAAGATGTTCAACATCATTAGTCAGTAGGGAAAGAGAAATCAAAACCAGTGAAATACCACTTCACACCAACTAGGACAGCTAAAATCAAAGATAGATAGTAAGTGTTGGTGAGGATAAGGAGAAATTGAAACCCGTGTGTCTTGCTGGTAGAAATGTAAATTGGTGCAGCCGCTTTGGAAAATAGTTTAGCAGTTCCCCAAAGAGCTAAACATAATTAATAACCTATGACATCAATTCCACCTCTAGGTATATATTCAATAGAAATTAAAACATATCCACACAAAAACTTGTAAAACAAATGTTTACAATAGCATTATTCTTAATAGCCCAAAGTGGAAACAATCCAAATGTCTATCAACTAATGAACAAAATGTGGTATATATACACATGAAATATTATTCGGCTGTAAAAAGGTGTTAAGCACTGACACATGTTACACAGAAGAACATGGAGCCACAAAAATACGGTAAGTGAAAGAAGCCAGTTACAAATGATCACGACTGATTCTGTTGACGTGAAACGTCTGGGATAGGCAAATCTGTGGTGGTCGCCTAGAGCTGTAAAGTGTTGGGGGGAAATGGGGAGTGACTGCTAATGGGGATAGGGCTTGTGAGGCTATGAAAATATTCTCAAATTGATTGTGATAATGGCTATATAACTCTGTATGCATATACTAAAACCCACTGAATTGTCCAATGTAGCTTGGTGAATTGTATGGTATGTGAATTACAGCTCAATAAATTTGTTTTAAAAAACCTATACAACGAAATCCTAGAAACTCACCTCCTAAGAGGTAACTTTAAAAATCTGTGGTGGGCCCACAAAGATATCAATGTCTTAATCACTAAAACCTATGAATACTTTTGTCTTAAAGCAAGAGTTTCTGCAGATGTGATTAAGTTAAGGATTTTTAAAGAATGGGAAATTATTCTGAATTGTCCAGGTGGATCCAATCTGATCTCGAGTCTGTAAAAGCAGATAACTTAAGGTCAGAATGATGCAACCTGAGAAGGACTTGACCAGTTGTTGTTGGATTTGCAGATGGGGGAAGGGGCCGGGCCAAGGACCGTGGGTTCCTCTATAAGCTGAAAGCAGCAAGAAACAAATTCTCTCCCCCCAGAAGCCTTCAGAAAGGAACACAGTTCTGCTGACACTTTGATTTTAGTCCAGTAAGACCTGTGCTAGACTTCTAACCCACAGAACTGTAAAATAATAAATCTCTGTTGTTTTATTATTTATTAATATTCTATTTCTCCCCTCTATTAGTCTCTTAATTTTTCCACTCTTTTACTACTGCTTTAGTTGTTACCAATATGTGATTTTAAATATTGTAGTAGCCACATTAAAAAAGTAAAAAAAGATAGATAATATTAATTTATATTAAAAATATGATCATTTCAACATGTAATCAGTATTTCTTTTTTTTTTTTAAACAGGGTCTTGCTCTGTCTCCCAGGCTAAAGTGCAGTGGTATGATCATAGCTCACTGAAGCCTTGAACTCCTGGGCTCAGGCAATCCTCCTGCCTCGGTCTCCCAAAGTGCTGGGACAGCAGATGTGAGCCACCACGTCCAGCTGTAATGAGTTTTTAAAAAATGAGATATTTTACATTCTTTTTTTCCATACTAAGTCTTCAAAATCTGGCGTGTATATTATAATCACAATACATCTCAATTTGGAATAGCAACATTTTAAGTGTTCAATAACCACATACAGCCAATGGCCACTATATCAGACAGTGCAGTCCTAGAGATTTATAATATGAACCCCCTAGTTAAGAGCCTATGATAGGCTGGGCTCACGCCTGTAATCCTAGCACTCTGGGAGGCCGAGGTGGGTGGATCGTTAGAGCTCAGGAGTTTGAGACCAGCCTGAGCAAAAGCGAGACCCCCGTCTCTACTAAAAATAGAAACAAATTAATTGCACAACTAAAAATATATAGAAAAAATTAGCCAGGCATGGTGGCTCATGCCTGTAGTCCCAGCTACTCGGGAGGCTGAGGCAGGAGGATTGCTTGAGCCCAGGAGTTTGAGGTTGCTGTGAGCTAGGCTGATACCTAGCTCACAGTCATAACTTTATGGACAATGGAAGGATCTTACAACATTTTAATTACATTTACTGTTCCCTTCTCAACCTTTAAGGCCCTTTTGTCTTGTATTTCCAACCTATACATATATATATCTTTAAACAAGACATTTTTATTATACTATAGTCAATATTCATTTATATTTATATACTCCCTCCATTATTCTTTACTCTCTCCTAAAATTTTATTTCCCTATGAGATTATTTTCTTTCTGCTAGAAGAACTTCCTTTAAATTTTTCTTTCTGAATAGGCCTGCTGGTGACAAATTCTGTTCTTGTAGATATATTGAGAAACCAGGTGCCAATCTTACTCTTCTGGAACCAGTATCTTTTTTTTCTAGCAATTTTAAGATTTTTTTCATTGTTTTTGATTTTTAGCACTTTTATATGACACTCCTATCCCTGCCTTTTCTCTCCGGGTACTCCAATCATGTATGTCTAAACCTTCTATTGTGCCCGATTTGTTTATTACACTGTCTTATGGATTTTTCATCCTTTCATCTCCCGGTGTTTCACTGTGGGTCATTTTTACTGATGAATCCTTCAATTCACAAATCTTTTCTGTGCCTAGTGTACTGTTAAACACATGTATTGGAGTTCCCAATTTGAGCTACTGTATTTTTTAGTTCTAAAATTTCCATTTGACTCTATTTTATGGACTCCAATTTTGTGGTAAAATTCTCTCCTTCATCTATTTTCTTGAACATATTAATCAGTTATTTTAAAGGCCTAAAAATTTCAATATCTGGATCACCTGAAGTTCTTTTCCTATTACTTGTTATTTCTCTTATTTTCATTTATTTAATTCTGCTTACTGGCATACCAGTATTTCTGATGGAATGCGGATGCCGTGTATCAGAGTGTATGGGTCTGGATGATGTCATCTCCCTCCAGAGAGGTTTAAGTTTCTTCCCGCAGGCAACTAAGGTAAGGGCTGATTACCTTGATCCAATCAGTGAAAGTTTTGAAGCTAAATTTCAAGCTGATCACTTCCAGCCTTATTTGTAAGGCACAGTTCTTTTGAGGTTTTAATTGAAAACCTTGAGTGCTTCCTAGGGTCATTTCTCCTTGGCCAGCCTTGAAATCTAATTTTTATCTCCCTAGTACTATGAGAACAAAAACTACACTTAAGTTTTTAGTCTCTTGGTAACAGCTTTCTGCTGAATTTCTCTTTTAGCCTCACACATCTCAGGATTTGAAAGCTGCCTTGACAGCAAAAGCAAAGTCAAGTGTTGAATTCACTACTTTTTTGGGGGTGAGGGAACAGGACCTTGCTCTGTTGCCTGGGCTAGAGTGCAGAGGCATCATCACCGCTCACTGCAACCTCAAACTCCTGGGCTCAAGTCATCCTCCTGTCTCAGCCTCCTGAGTGGCTAAGACTACAGGCATGCGCCACCACGCGCAGGTAATTTTTCTTTTTTCTTATGTAAAGACAGTGTGTCTGGCTCTTGCTCAGGCTGGTCTTAAATTCCTGGCCTCCCAGAGTGCTAGGATTACAGATGTGAGCCACTGCACCCTGCCAAGTTCACTACTCTTGAGGTTGTCTTTTCCCTAGGATCTTGGGACCCTCAAATCTTGGCTGCCTCAGAATCCCTCAATTCAAATTCTAGTCTCCCTACTTAGCGATTCTGAAACAAGCTCTGGACCACTACTTTCTGTTTGGCCTCTACCCCATGCCAGGAGCTGGCAAGTGCCCCAGGGGAAAAAAGCAAGGGTAGATATGGGGCTCAACTCAATAGGCTTTTTAGTTTGGCTCAGCCAAATTTGTCCTGGCTGCCTTGGTTAGTCCCCAGTGCCTTAGAAGATACTTATTTTTTGTATTTTAAACAGCTTTTATAGTAGTCTCAGCAGAGGTTTAGTCTGATATTCCATTATAACCATTAGCAGAAGCCCATATTGAGGTTTTTTTTTTTTTGAGACAGAGTCTCACTCTGTTGCCCCGTGGCGTCAGCCTAGCTCACTCCTGGGCTCAAGAGATCCTCCTGCCTCAGCCTCCCGAGTAGCTGGGACTACAGGCATGCACCACCATGCCTGGCTAATTTTTTATATATGTTTTTAGTTGTCCAATTAATTTCTTTCTATTTTTAGTAGAGACGGGGTCTTGCTCTTGCTCAGGCTGGTCTCGAACTCCTGAGCTCAAACAATCCACCCACCTCAGCCTCCCAGAGTACTAGGATTACAGGGGTGAGCTACCGCGCCTGGCCGAGTTTTAATTACTGATGTACATTTTCCTTACCAGTCCATAAGCTTCCTGAGAATAGGAGCTACTTGTGTTTCCTGGTCTGTTTCGACACGCAGTACACTACCTGACAGAGAGCTATTGTGTGTTTGATTAACTTTTATATTAGGAAAAAAAAGGCTACAATGCAAGTAAAGCAAAGTACATAAAAACATGATTTCTAAACCATTCTGGTCCATCAGTTCTCCCAATTCACTAATCTTCACTAAGAAATGTCTAATCTTTGGCCCACACATTAATGAAGCACATCCCTCAATAAAAGTGCATTCTCAATACTTATCTGGGTTTAAATTACCTCAGGCAGTACTAAAATCTTTTGTTCATTTATTAAAACTATCTTGTTCTAGATTAAGTGATTTCATTATCCTTTAGATTTAACCAATCCATTTCTAGGTCTGGCATTTTATCAGAAAACAATGAGATTTTTCATCCAAAATGAAGCTCTCTCAAATTAACCTTTAGAGGCTTCTTGATTGTATTCAGTTATGTTTTTCCAGAACAAGAAAATAAAGATACAACAAAAGCTCTTAAATGTAAAATTTAAAACCAAGGGTTTACTGAAAATATAAATTATTTTCTCTATTACCTGGTTGGTTATGCTTGTATTATCAATCTTGCATCATCAACCCTAAAGAATTAAAAGTAGTTGCTTTGGGAAAGCAGAAATTTCAGAGGTAAGGAAATAGGGCAGCAGATCTCTGCTTCTAACTAAAAGTTCTTAAGAATTATTGAGTTAATTCCATATTTAAATTAAAAATATAACTATGTACAAACTGAGGCATCAATTAAAAAAAAAAAAAAAAGAAAGAAAAGGAAGACCCAACCCTCAAAGCTATATAGTAGTACTGAAAGCTGTTTATGTAGCACCAGGGACTCATAATACAGCCTTGAGGCAGTCATTTATACTGTGGGGTGACAGTCCTACATCTGCAAACCTGACAATAAACCAGATGTCAAGGCGCTTTCAACACTAATATTCTAGAATTCTAAAACTTCAATGACTAATAAATGGCAGGGCACAATTTAAAAGAGAAAAATCTATCTGTTAGATAAAAGGTAAACTCAAAGGGCTTGTTTTGTAATGGATGGTTAATGAAGTTACAGTGATCAGCACAGTAATTTTAGGATGACTCTTAAACAGTTAACGAAAGATGATATGGGTATTAGGGAATCTATCTCCGTTGATTAGACAGCTTCTTCGACATAAAGCATGCACAGTCCAAGCACTAATGGTCCATCTGGGGCCTGTGAAAGCAGTGCGTGCTAAGTGTCACGTAACAGCTCCTGCTCTCCTGAGCTGGTCAAGTGGCACAACCTGCCCTTTCCTGCAGATGGTGAGTAGTCAGAGACCAAAAGACTGGACCCAAACTGCTAGCGCCAAAGGATGGTGTTCTCATCCACAAGGCTAGATAGGGAGAGGGCTCTGGCACTTCTTATATGGCTCTTGACAAACTAAGAGCTCTATAAGATGTATCTTTCAGTTGAAAAAGATTATGCATTTCAGACTATCCAATTTTAACTTATAGACTTTGAAACAAAAGAACTAGCCACTTTTAAAGGGCAAGAACAGATATCTGTCTCACAGTAAACAAAAGTTAAGCCCCCTACCCCTGGGAAGCTACACACACATATCATTACAGAAGTGTCTAATGGATGTGAGAAAGAGGGCAATTGAATTTGCAGCAAAGACTATTCAGTGTACAGAAAAGGTTTTGCCTTATGAAGGGTTAACTATCCGCATCACATTTCCTCCTGTGCTCTATGCCCCAAGTAAATGGAAAAAACTTAAAATTTTTCATTGTAGTAATTGATTTGTGTGTATGTATCTTTTAACATAACACAATGCAAATATCTTAAGATGATGGAATCAGAGAATTTAAATAGGAAGGAACCAAGAGAGCTTAGTTAAATCATTGATTTAATGCTTGAATTATCTCCATTTAATCACTTGATGCACGACAAAATTCCATAATTAAGGAGGAGGAACTTTATAGTTATCTAAAATTATTCAATTTAAGTAATAGTCTAGGAAAATTTAAAGCATATGTTACTAGAAGATACCTAACAACATGGAACAAAATACAAATACAACTTATTTTTTTACATTTCACAGATACTGTGTTTTTAACATGTTGAAGATCTATGGCAACCCTGCATTGAGTAAGTCTACGGGTGCCATTTTTCCAAGAGCATGTGCTCACTTTGTTAGCACTTTTTAACAACAAAATATATATATTTTTGTTTCTGATTTTGTCTTGAGACAGAGTCTTGCTCTGTTGCCCAGGCTAGAGTGCCGTGGCGTCAGCCTAGCTCACAGCAACCTCAAACTCCTGGCCTCAAGCAATCCTCCTGCCTTAGCCTCCTGAGTAGCTGGGACTATAGGCACGCATCACCATGCCCGGCTAATTTTTTATATATATATTTTAGTTGTCCAGCTAATTTCTTTCTATTTTTAGTAGAGATGGGGCTTCGCTCTTGCTCAGGCTTGTCTCGAACTCCTGAGCTCAAATGATCCACCCACCTCAGTCTCCCAGAGTGCTAGGATTACAGGCGTGAGCCACCGGGTCCGGCCCAAAATATTTTTAAATTAAAGGATATACACCTTTTTTTAAGACAATGCTACTGCATATGTAACAGACTACAATATAGTGTAAATATAATTTTTTATGCACTGGGAAATGAAAACATTCATGTGACTCACTTTAGTTCAGTATCTACCTTATTGCAGTGGTCTGGAACCAAATCTGCAATATCTGAGGTTTGCCTACAACAATTAAAAATCTATTGAACACAGCATATTACAGGAACTGTGCCTGACTGCCTTTTTGACTGCTCCATTATACAAAAGAGGAAAGTGAGGCTCAAACAGACCAAGTAACATGCCCACAGTCATATAAGAAGGGGCAGAATTGGCATTCAAACCTTACCTGACTGAAGTCCAAGGTCTTAATCACTACTCTATGTGTGACTCTCAACAGCATGGTCTATCACTCACCTGGGGTACTTGTCAAAAAATGCCGATTTCAGGGTCTCACTTTTTATCTCCCAAATTGCAAACTTTTAGGGGTGGTTCCTAGGAATCTGTATACATACAAGTTTGAGAACCACTTCCCTAAAAATGAATTTCCAAAGTATCCCATTACTTCCACTACAGGCATACTTTGGTTTGTGCTTCACTTTACCGTGCCTTGTATAGATGTTTTGTTTTTCACAAATTGAAGGTTTGTAGCAATGCTGTGTTGAACACATCTATTTCCACCATTTTTCCAACAGTGTGTGATCATTTCATCTCTGTGTGTCAAATTTTGGTAATTCTCACAATGTTTCAAACTTTTTCATTAATATTATATCTGTTACGGTGATGTGTTATCAGTGATCTTTGAGGTTACTATTATAATTGTTTTGGGATACCATGAACTGCACCCGTGTAAGAGAGTGAACTTAATCTATCAATGTTGTGTATATTCTGACTGCTGGACGGATTGGCCATTCCATCTCTCTCCCTCTCCTTAGGCCTCCCTATTCCCTGAGACACAATGATATTGAAATTAGGCCAATTAATAAGTCTACAATGGGCTCTAAGTGTTCAACTGAAAGGCACCATTGCACTTTAAATCAAAAGCTAGAGAAGATTAAGCTTAGTGAGAAAGGCAAGTTGAAAGTTGACACAGGCCAAATGCTAGGTGTCTTGTGCCAAACACCTCGCCAAGTTGTGAGTGCAAAGGAAAAGTTCTTTTTTATTTTTGAGACAGGATCTTACTCTGTCCCCTAGATTAGAGTGCAGGGTATCATCACAACCTCAAACTCCTGGGCTCAAGTGATCCTCCCACCTGAGCCTCCTGAGTAGTTGGGACTACAGGCAGGTGCCACCATGCCTAGCTCATTTTTTAAAATTTTTTTTGTAGAGACAGGGTCTTGCTATGTTGCCCAGCTGGTCTCAACTATTTGCCCAGTGTAGAGTGCCGTGGCATCAGCCTAGCTCACAGCAACCTCAAACTCCTGGGCTTAAGCAATCTTACTGCCTCAGCCTTCCGAATAGCTGGGACTATAGGCATGCGCCACCATGCCTGGCTAATTTTTTCTATATATTTTTAGTTGGCCAATTAATTTCTTTCTATTTAGAGTATAGACGGGGTCTCACTCTTGCTCAGGCTGGTTTCGAACTCCTGACCTTGAGCGATCCTCCCGCCTTGGCCTCCCAGAGTGCTACGATTATAGGCGTGAGCCACCATGCCTCGCCTGGTCTCAACTCTTGACCTCAGACAATCCTAACTTTGCCTCCCAAAGTGCTGGGACCACTGGCATGAGCCACCATGCCTGGCCTAAAAAATTCTTTTCTTTCTTTCTTTTTTTAATTAAGGGACAGAGTCTTGCTCTGTCACCCAGGCTGGAGTGCAGTGGTGCTATCATACCTCACTGCAGCCTTGAACTCCTGGGCTCAAGTGATCTTCCCGCCTCAGTCTCCCAAGCTATGATCACAAGTTATCCAGAAGATGTAGCTAAAATCACTGATGAAAGTGGCTACACTAAACAATAGATTTTCAATGTAGATCAAACAGTTTTATATTGGAAGATGCCATCTAGGACTTTCATAGCTACAGAGAAGTCAACGCCGGGCTTCAAAGGCTGACTCTCTTCTTAGGGGCTAATGCGGCTGTGACTTTAAGTTGAAGCTAATGCTCATTTAACATTCTGAAAATCCCAGGGCCCTTAAGAATTATGATAAATCTACTCTGCTTGTGCTCTAGAAATGGAACAAGCCTAGATGACAGCACATCTGTTTATAGCATGGTTTACTGAATATTTAAACCCACTGTTGAGACCTACTGCTCAGAAAAAAAAGATTCCTTTCAAAATATTACTGCTCAGTGACAATTTACCGGGTCACCCAAGAGCTCTGGTGATGTACTAGGAGGCGAATATTGTTTTCATGGCTACTAATACAACATCCATTCTGCAGCTTATGGACCAAGGAGTATCATTTTGACTTTCAAGTCTTATTATTTAGGAAATACATTTTGTAAGGCTATAGCTGCCACAGATAGTGATTCCTCTGGTGGATGTGGGCAAAGTAAATTGAAAACTTCTGAAAAGAATTCACCATTCCAGAGGCCATTAAGAACATTTGTGATTTATGGGAAGAGGCTGAAATAACAATATTAACAGGACACTGGAAGAAGTTGATTCCAACACTCATGGATTACTTTGACTTCAGTGGAGGAAGTAACTGCAGATGTGGTAGAAATAAAGAGAATGAGAATTAAAAGTAGAGCCTGAAGATGTGACTAAATTGCTGCAACATAATGATAAAAGTTGAATGGATGAGGAGTTGCTTCCTATGGATGGGCAAAGAAAGTAGTTTCTTAAGATGGAATCTACTCCTGGTGGACATGCTGTGAATAGTGTTGAAATGACAACAAAGAGCTTAGGATATTACGTAAACTTAGTTGAAAAAGCAGCAGCAAGGTTTGAGAGGACTAACTCTTACACTAGATGCTGGGTAGACAAAGACAGATCCTTCTACACAGTCTGTAAAGGAAGACAGACATGCAAACTGGTAACTTCAATAACCTGTGATATATCCCGTAGGATTTTGGACCAAAATGAAAGTGGATTATAGTCAAGAAGATTCCCAAATATGCCTGAAATATAGAAAACACTTTAAACTGGACTGAATTTAAATCAAGGAAGAACCCGGCTCCCCTGGTTCTATGGGGAAGGAGGACAACATATGAGGGATGAAAGTTTGCAGGGAGGAGTGGAAGGCAAAGTCAATTCTGCAGACAGCAATTTCTAAGCTGAAGAACAGACATTCCTCAGATGGGAGATGGAAGAGGTACAGTGAGAAGACAGGGCCACTGGGTGCCAGGGTGAGACTGGGGATTTCACAAGACTTTCTGAGGAGGAGTCAGGGCTCTTCAAGCCAAAGATCTTGGACTTTAGCCAAATGGCAAAGGGGAAACACATGAAGCAGTTTAAAGAGAAATAATAAGGTCAAGGTCAAAATTTCAAAGACAGTTGGCAGAAGGCTAGAAGATAGACAAGAGGATGGGAATATTACATGTCCATGCAAAAACTTGTACCCAAATGTTCCCAACAAGCTGGGCACAGTGGTTTATGCCTATAGTCCCAGCTATTCAGGAGGCTAAGGTAGGAGGATCACTGGAGCCCAGGAGTTCAAGGCCAGCCTGGGCAACATAGAGAGGCCCCCATCTCAAAAAATAAATAAAATAAAAAAGTTTATAATAGTAATATATATAACAGCCCCCAAAAAGTGAAAACATCCCAAATGCCATTTTTCAACAAAAGTATGGATAAACAAGATGTGGTACATCCATACAATGAAATATTATACGGCCATAAAAAGGAATGAAATATTAATGCATGCTATGGCATAGATGAACCTTAAAAATATACACTCTAGGCTGGGTGTGGTGGCTCATGCCTGTAATCCTAGCACTCTGGGAGGCCGAGGTGGGCGGATCGCTCAAGGTCAGGAGTTCGAAACCAGCCTGAGCAACAGTGAGACCCCGTCTCTACTAAAAATAGAAAGAAATTAATTGGCCAACTAAAAATATATAGAA
>CAUYPO010073526.1:0-12304 GCA_963574435.1 Cheirogaleus major | reverse complement strand
CGGCAGTCGGAGGCACAGGCCGTCGCTGCAGGGGGACCTGGAGCTAGGAAGGCCCTCAAGTGCCCGGAGAACTCCCAAGGGGGCAGGGGCAGCGGGCCAGCTCGGAAAAGCCTTTCTCCCCCAGTGGTGGAGGTCTGGGTTTAAGGGGAAAGACAAGGAAAAGACCTGGCGTCCTCCTCTAACTTAGCTCATCCCTTCTAGGGCGCCCAAGGATGCCTCTCAGAGTTCCTTCCCAGCCTCCCGAAGGAAAGGGGGAAAGCCCGCGGGAGTGCAGGGAGGTTTTGCGCCTTGCCAGATGGAGGGACCAGAGCGGGTTTCGGGCTCGCGACCCTCCCCGCGGCTTCCCTCCCGCCGGGGCAGAGGGTGCTGGGCGAAGGGGGCGGAGCAGAGCGGCGGAGGGGGCGGGCCTAGAAGGGGCCGGGCGGGAGCGGCGATGCGGGGCGGGGCCTCCGGGGCGCCCAATCCCCTTCCTTCCCCGCCCCCCGGCCGCCGTCCACCAACGGGGCGCCGCGGTGGGCGGGGCCCGTCACGGCTGCTGTCCTGGGTGCAGTTTTTTTCTCCCTTTCTTTTTTTTTTTCCCCCTTTCCTTTTTTTGTGAATGAAAAAAGGAGGTCGCCAGCGGCGCCCGGGACCGCAGCGCCAGTCGCCTTCGCCGCGGGCCGGGCGCGTCGCGGCGGCGGCCTCGCCCCTCGCCCCGAGCGCCGCCCGCAGCCTCCGCTGCCCGAGCCCCGCGGCCCAGGCGCCTGGTCGGGGCGGCCGCGCGCAGCCCGGCCCCGGCGCGCCTCCGTGACATTGGGCGCCCGGGGCGCGTGGCGATGCTGATCCGGAAGAGCCGGCGGCTGCAGTGTCGCGCGCGCCGCCGCTCCGGGCCCGCCGTCCGGCCTGGGCTGCTCCGCCCGAGTTTCTGATCTGACGCGACCCGGCCGGGAGGCCGGAGCCCCGGCGGCAGCGCGGCGGCGCCGGCGGCGCCCCAACTTGCAGGCGTGGAGGGACCCCAGACATTGCACTAAAATGAACGTGCTCAGCAGGAAGAGATGTGCTCCTTACGCTAGAAATCACCCCGTCACATGTGGTGGTGTAAGTAAACGACCGATTTCGGAGATGGCCGGGTCCTTTGCACACGCGTCGCGGCGCCCTCCCGGGCCCTGTCGCGCCCCTGCCAGCGCCCCCTCGGCTGCGCTCTGCCCTCGGCTCCTGCTCGGGTTGCTGGCTTCCGAGGGGCGGGGGACTAACATTTTCCGGATTTTTCTAGGGAAAAGAAGATGAGTTGATTGCCTTGGCGTGTCGTGCCCCTCCCCTGTCCCTATTTTTTTTTCCTGGGTGGCACAGACTGGCTTTATTAGCACATTTAGCCGCGAGCGTCGACCGTGGGGCACCACGGAGGGATGGGCTCTTCTCCTCCCCTACTTTGATTTTTTATTTCTATTTTGTGTGTGTGCAGAGCAGCTTATCAGAAAAAAAAAAACCAAAAACGGTCCAGAGTGGTGAAAGTGTTTCCGCTTTAAAAAAAATAAAAAAAGAGGAATTGGGTGTTTTGCTTGTGGTTCTGGGGATGTTTCTTTGAACTCAACTCTGTTGCAGTCTGGGCACCTGAGTTCTGGCAAGGTACTGGGGGAAATCCTTGGCAGTGTTTGTTGATGTTTCCACATTTTGGGTTGGAGAAGGCTTATCCTGTGTTTACGCTGGCATTTTTGTTAATATGACCATTCAGGACCCCTTTGGGCCTTGCTTTCCGTCGGATCTGCAGGGACTGATCCCTCCGCCTTCCCGCATATTACAGTGTCAGCGACCCCGGTGGGAGCTTCCTTCAATCCGAGTCCACCCTTTCTTTGTTCTTCTCCTCCGGATTCTCCCTTCCTATCTATTGTCTTTGCTTTTTACCTTCATTTTCAGGATTTTCCTCCCTTTCGCGTTTTGTAAGATGCAGGATGTGGGATATTGGTTGCTAGGAGACAAGCCAGGCTCCCAGGCAGATTCTGTTGTTTCCTTGACAACCAGACTAGGGCAGCCACAGATGAACAAGCCTCCTATCAGCTGTGGGAGGGAAAGGGGGCCTTTTCTGAGCTCTGCAAAGAGTGTGTAGGGGTGTGTGGGTGGGAACCGGTGTGTGCGAGGTTTGTAGCTAATCTGAGTACACCTTGGGTTTTGGCCTGGACTTTGTAACACAGAGCTGGGAGAGCAGTGGGCAAGAGGCTGTTTTGGTAGATGGGGACAGGGATCGTGGGACAGGGGTGCAGGGAACACATATCAGTGACTTTGGGGTTATTGTAGGAGTGGAGCAAAGTGGGGATTGTGATACCCAGTGCATGATGGCAAGGAAGCCATAGTTTAGGGAGGTTAGTTGGAACGGGAATGAGGCAATTGTGAAGAAAGGCTAGAGTCATTGAAGGAGAGAGTGCCAGAGGGAGAGGGGAAGTTGAGAAGCTCACTGAGTGGGTTGTATTATCATACATCAGCAGTGATACAGTAAAATAGCAATATTCTAGGGAAAAAATGGCATTACTGTTGGCTCGCTCTCTTCAGGACAGGATTCTCATTTGAGACAGCCTCATTAGACTAAAAGTTCTGCTGGCTTAATTGGGCCAGTCTGTATCTTAAAGAGAGATATAATTACACATATAGATATGCAATCTGGCATTATATAATACCACATTACATAAGAAGACAAATACCTCCTTTTAGCCCAGGCTGCCTTGGCACAGATTAACCAAGATTCCGGAGACTTTCTTCCAATGCCTTCATACCCATTTTCCAGAGGGGGAGACTGATGCCCAGAAAAGTGAAGCAATTTTCCCTTTCCTAGATAAGACAATGAAGGTTGCCAATCAGGCTGTTGGGACAGGGTGGAAGGGTGAGAATGATAAAAATGATGCACTTGAAGGACAAGTAGGGGAAGTGGAAGGGGCAGGGGATGAAGGGGGAAAGGGTGTTCAGCTTGTACAGCAATCCAGCAGGTCTGGTGTCTAAACTCACCACACAGTTTGTGGCTCTCCTACTTGTTGGTTGGCTGTCCCACACTTAACCCTAGAGGTGACATAACACGAGCTGTGCATGAGTGTTTTAATCATAGAGTAGCTGAACCCGGACCAGCACTGCTCTGCTGGTATCGGGGCATTATCCTCACTACGGAGATGCTCCTGGATTTAAGAGCTGACACGCCTCGACCATGCCTCATTCCACCCTTCCACCTACAGAGCCACATCTTGCTAGAATTGAAACTTGACAAAGAAGTTCTGTTGGCTAGTGGGATTTGATCTTTATCCTGCAGCTGCACGTGTTTTGTATTTGGGATTCTGTTTTGTTATTCAGTCAATAAAACAGAAACCACAACCCAGATGACTCCTCCTGGGGCCAACACATTCCACAGCTGGAGACCAGGATCTGTCAAAGTGGGGTTCCCAGTCCTCAGCTCAAGAGAGAGAAGGGGGAGGAGGAAGCTGGTGGTTAGAATAACAGTTCCCTGCTGGGCTGGGGAAGGGGGGCAGGGAGAGAGAAGGAATGATGCAGACAGTTGCCCTGGAGACCAGGGAGGGAACTGCATGGAGACCCCTTGTTGTTGAAGGGTCTAGATCCTGTAAAATTCCAAGGAGGAGGAGGAGGTTGTCTCATTGAAAAGTCCTTGCTGCACTTTTTGCTTAGCTTGCCGAGATGCATCCACTTGCGCAAATCCCAGTTGCCATCGTTACTTGGATATTTCGGTTCTGCATTCCTGCATGCTGGCATCCAGTTACAGCCCGGCAGGAATGGAGCCTCTCTGTTGCTGCTGGTGGCATGACTCTCCGCTGGATGGCTCAGCAGCCAGGTTGCCTGGGCTGCCTCCAGGACACCTCTGAGCTCAGCCTTCCTTGGCCTGGGGGGATGATTCCGGGTTGCTTGAACCCTCAGACAACTTTGCATGCACACAGGGAATGTGAGCAGGGCAGGCTGATGACCCTGGAGAAACCAAGCTTCCTAATAACACGAGCCCCACCCCTACTCCCTGCCCATCTCTCTACACCTCCAGGAGCGCGGATGCCAACTGGAGGCTGCCAGTGAAAGCCCCCTCGAGCCCAGGGCCTCCTGGTGACAGCTTTTTAAACACTGACATGACATTTTAACTACAGAAGGGCCTTCTGTTTGTTCATTCGAGCCATCCCTCTCTGTGGGTGGCTTTGCTACTTCTCTCTGCCCAACACTGAGGGCAACTGAGGCAAGCATTTGCACAGAAATTCAGACCCAGGTTTCTGACCGTCTGTTTACTGCAGCAACCCCATCACCTGTGTAGCGAGCATCTCCCAGGAGTGACAGCTATCTGGGGTCTCCCAGCCTGAGAATCCTCCCTAGGAATGGGAAGGGCAGAAGAGGGTGGATCTCACTCTCTCTGAGGCTGGCTGCAGGATGCTGGGAGGACAGTACTGTTGCAGGCCCATGGTTGTCCCCACCCTCAAAGCTGGGCCCATGCCTGAGCAAGACAGAGTAGAGCAGGGGAGGCCCATGGGCTGTCGGGTGCATTCAGAAGCTTCCCTGTCCCAGAGAGGCTGGAAGGAAAAACTCTGGCATCTTTATAAAGGGGTTGGGATCTGGGGTTGAAGGACAGACTCAGGCGGGCTGGGACTTGGAAATGCACCACCAGTGAGGAGGGCCAGGGGAAAGGGCGGAGGCCAGGAGAGCTGCCGCCTAGCCCTGACAGGTCTATTAAATTTTAAAGTGGCCCTGCCCTCAGGCCTGCTGGGAAGGGGTGGGGACCTGGCTGACTCTGCTTCTCTCAGCTGTTTGTTGTTCTGCTGCCACTGCCCTGCTGGGGAAGGAGGAGGAGAGTGATGATGAGTGAGCTGCCCAGGCAGACTCTTCTCTCTCTGGAGAGTGGGGACAGGGCAGGTCCTGGGCGGGCTCTGCCTGGGATCTCTCGAAGGTCTCCTCCATCCACACGCCCAGTTGGATGGCCCATCTGGTGGCACTGCTCCTCTCAGCCTGACCGGGCTCCTGACTCCTCCGGCCCTTGCGGAGCTCTCGGCCAGAACGTTGCCCACTCCCTTCTCCTCCTATTGGCTCCAGCGCTTGAAGCGGGGGCAGCCCCGCCGAGGAGCTACAGGCGCTGGCCCTGGCCCGCAGGGAGCTGGCATGCCAGGTCGTCCTGAGCACCTCCCTCCTCTCCTGCAGGTCCCATTTAATGGATTCTGACATGGATTATGAAAGGCCAAACGTAGAGACCATCAAGTGCGTTGTGGTGGGGGACAACGCCGTAGGCAAGACCAGGCTCATCTGTGCCCGTGCCTGCAATGCCACCCTCACCCAGTACCAGCTGCTGGCCACCCATGTGCCCACGGTGTGGGCCATTGACCAGTACCGCGTGTGCCAGGAGGTAAGGCTGGGGGTCCTGCTGCACGTCTGGACTTGGGGGCTTCTTCCCAAGCCACAGCTTGGGGTCTCCAGAGGCCCCTGGGGTGGGTTGGGGTAGCTGAAGAGGAAGGAGCCTCTAGAGAGAGGTCTGAGGTCAGCCCACCCCAGGAGAGGCATCTCTGACCGTTTTTGGTTTTCACTGGGGTAGCTGGCACCTGGGACCCCAGCTGTGTCTTGGGTACTACACCCTGTGCAATCCCAGCCCCAAGTAACAGGGAGCAGTGCGTGGGGCTGGGCCTTGGGAGAGAATGAGAGCAGAGGGGGAAGGAAGCTGGCAGCTAATACTAAAAGACCAGAGGCTTGTAAACATCCGATTTGCAGGGAAAGCTGGGAACAAAAGTAGGCTCCGGAAGAGGTCCCTTGCACCCCGTAACCATCTGCTCTCTTGGGGTCTCTTCCACTTCCGGTCAGCTTGGAGGCAGCCCTTGTTGATGCTACAGAGATTTCCCTGGATGAGATGTTGTGCGAGGCACGCCGTGGGCTGCCACGCAGGGGCCCCAGGAACTGTTGCCCTTCATTCTCCAGGTGCTGGAACGCTCCCGAGACGTGGTAGATGATGTCAGCGTCTCCCTGCGCCTCTGGGACACCTTTGGAGACCACCATAAAGATCGTCGCTTTGCTTATGGGAGGTAGGGAAGGTTTCTGGCTACCTGCAGGGAACCAAGTGGGTGGGTTTTCCCTACCTTCCCAAGAACTGAGCAACCTTGTGAAATTTCAATGGGGAGGAAGGAAAGGAGAAAACAGCTCTGGCCGACACTTGCAGAGGGGCTGGGGCAGCCTGGTGCGGTGAAAGGAGCCAGGGCTCCGTGCCAGGAGGCCTGGTTCGAGTCCCAGCTCTGCCGCCTAGTAGCTCTGATATGATTTTTCTGAGCTGTGAGATGGTAAAAATGGTAATTGCTAACTCACAAGTTAGCTGTGAGGCCAAAAGAAGCCTTTGAGCTCTAAAATGCTACATAAATTAGAGGTACTATTATTAGACGTTTTGTGTAAGAGCACATGAGGAGATACCTAAGCCAGGTGTGGAGCTGTAGTGGGGGTTGGGGGTGTGCATGTATGCTGTCCCTTGTTCCAGGGACAGGTGACCTACTGCTAGCCTTCTCTGCCCATACTCTTCCTCTCCACCCCCAGATCCGATGTGGTGGTTCTGTGCTTCTCCATTGCCAACCCCAATTCCCTCCACCACGTCAAGACCATGTGGTACCCAGAAATCAAGCACTTCTGTCCCCGAGCACCTGTCATCCTGGTGGGCTGCCAACTGGACCTGCGCTATGCTGACCTGGAGGCCGTCAATAGGGCCAGGCGACCCTTGGCTAGGTAGGGGGTGCTGGTGCCGAGGGAGGGGCTCCCTCCGTTTGCAGCAAGCTCACGCCGGGAGCCGACCGAATGCTCATCCATTCATTCCTTCATTCACATGTCCATTGCACACTTACTATGTAGGCAGTAGTGTGCTAAGCATCACGAGGAAAGACAGGGAGGAGGAAATGGTGTTTGCACGAAAAGGTCTTGCAATTTTGCCGAGAGATAAACTAAATATGTGAGCAGGTTAAATGCCAATGTGAAACACTGCATGGTCATTGCCAGAGAGGTAGCTAGTGCTATCACTGCTTTGAACTGGGGAGGTCACTTGGGGCTTGGCATACATAGATAAGCCTTCCTGGAAGAAGAGGGGGTTGGAGGTGGATCTTGAAGGAGCTTGACAGGATTGACCAGACAGAGGAGCAAGAGCAGGGCAGGGGTGGGGCCGAAGATCCCTAGCAGAGTCCCTCCAGCCACCAATGCAAGCTTGGTTTCCCTTCTTGAACCCCCCAGGCCCATCAAGCCCAACGAGATCCTTCCCCCAGAGAAGGGTCGAGAGGTGGCCAAGGAGCTGGGCATCCCCTACTATGAGACCAGTGTGGTGGCCCAGTTTGGCATCAAGGACGTCTTTGACAACGCCATCCGGGCCGCACTCATCTCCCGCCGCCACCTGCAGTTCTGGAAGTCCCACCTACGCAATGTGCAGCGGCCTCTGCTGCAGGCACCCTTTCTGCCCCCCAAGCCACCACCCCCCATCATCGTGGTGCCCGATCCCCCCTCCAGCAGCGAGGAGTGCCCCGCCCACCTCCTGGAGGACCCGCTCTGCGCGGACGTCATCTTGGTGCTGCAGGAGCGGGTGCGCATCTTTGCCCACAAGATCTACCTCTCCACCTCCTCTTCCAAGTTCTACGACCTGTTCCTCATGGACCTGAGTGAGGGGGAGCTGGGGGGCCCCTCGGGGCCAGGGGGCATCCGCCCAGAGGACCACCAGGGCCACCCCGATCAACACAACCACCATCACCACCACCACCACGGGCGGGACTTCCTGCTTCGGGCAGCCAGCTTTGACGTGTGCGAGAGCGTGGACGAGGTGGGGGGCTCTGGCCCCGCTGGCCTCCGTGCCTCTACCAGCGACGGGATCTTACGGGGCAACGGAACGGGGTACCTGCCAGGCAGGGGTCGTGTGCTGTCTTCCTGGAGCCGAGCTTTTGTGAGCATTCAGGAAGAGATGGCAGAAGACCCCCTGACCTACAAATCCCGGCTGATGGTGGTGGTAAAGATGGACAACTCCATCCAGCCGGGGCCCTTCCGGGCTGTTCTCAAGTACCTGTACACGGGGGAGCTGGACGAGAATGAGCGGGACCTCATGCACATCGCCCACATTGCCGAGCTGCTGGAGGTCTTCGATCTGCGCATGATGGTGGCCAACATTCTCAACAACGAGGCCTTCATGAACCAGGAGATCACCAAGGCCTTCCATGTCCGCCGGACCAACCGGGTTAAGGAGTGCTTGGCCAAAGGCACGTTCTCAGGTATGGAGCATGCTTAGAGCAGCTTTCTGCGGAGTCTGGGTGAGTCCCCTTAGCATTCCAAGTCGTTCTCAGCCCTGATGTCCTGGAATACGGCCGAGAGCTGGGTTGTTCAGTGCGTGGGTTGTTTAGTGCTTCCTGTTGTAGCGCTAGAGGGAAGCGGGGCTGCCTGGGCCCCCTGACTCCCCCTGGGGCTGGTTGGCCCGTGTTCCTTCACCACATCCTCCTGTGATGCCTCTTCTCCTCCCGGACAGATGTGACCTTCATCCTGGATGATGGCGCCATCAGCGCCCACAAACCCCTGCTGATTTCCAGCTGCGACTGGATGGCTGCCATGTTTGGGGGGCCGTTTGTGGAGAGTTCCACCCGGGAGGTGAGGATGAGGATGGAGCGGGTATGGGGAGGAGAGAGACACGTACGCCCTTTTCATCTGAGGCACCCACCGTTGAATGGTACTTTCTTCAGCATTGACTATGTGCTGGGCCCAAGAGAACTTTGCGAGACAGTTCCTAGACCTTTTACAATATACTAGGAGAGGGAATTGTAGTAAGGTCTTAACTTGAGAGTTTAGAAATCACTTTCAATACATTATCCCATTGAATTCACACATGACTGACACACTGCACAGCACTCGCAGGATATGCCTAGAGGAGGGAACCCCTGAGAAGTGAAGTGACTTGTACAAACTTGTGTAAGTAGAAAGGAGAGGTTAGGACTTGAACTCAGGACTTTGATTCCTTAGCTCTTTTCACTATACCTTGCTGCCTCCTTGACTTGAAACAATTAGAAATTTCAGTGTGTCCCAGGCTGAATCTGTCACTGTTTTAAAAGGTGGGTTCTACTATTATTGAGATATGGTGAGGCCAACACATCAGGACACAACTACCATCGAGAAGATGGTTTGTTACTCACAGATCCAGGCGGAGGGGGCCACGCACACCACCACGAGGGGCCTCACGGAGAAGCACCAGGGCCGGTCAGGAGGCAGAGGGTCTCTGTGGGAAGGAATGGGTGAGGCAGGGTGAGCAGGCTTAGGATTGGCTGGTCTGAGTAATTTCAGTGGGCTCTGGGAGGATGAAGGCAGGGGAAGATTGGCCTGGAGTGTGAGGGCTGGACAGTGAGGTGCTGATGGGGGGTGTGGGCTCTGGATGGGTCGGGTTGCATACGAAAGGCAAGCTTGCAGGTGGCTCCTTTGCTGTCTCTAGGAACTGACTAGCCCTGGGAGAGGCAGTCCCTCTAGGGCCAGCAAGCCTCTAGATGTCAAAGCATCAAAATGCAGAAAATAAAAAGGTTTGCTTAGTACAGTCACCTCTGCCTCTAATCAGCACTCCTCCCACTCACCTGTTCTCTCACCGATACCCCCACTTTCTCTGGCACCCAGATTGGAAACTTGGAGCCAGAAGGGACCTATCAAAGTGTCCTTATAAATATTCTCTTAAGTTTGTTCTCTCTCTTCCATTCCCCCAGCCAAGTACAGTAGCCCAGGCAATGGTCCTCATTGTTCTCCATCTTCTCCGAATGCCTGGTACCTTATTTGCCCATTGCCCAGCCTTCGAATTAATGAGACACTACTTTGTGCAGATGCTTAAAGTTCTGAGTGTCCACGTGCGGTTTTCCCGGCTGTTCTGTAATTGCTTCTGAGTGCAGGGACTGCTAGGTCTCTGATTTCTCCCAAGTATTCCCCTCTGTGCCCGTCTCTTAGTTAAGTGCTCACCAAACAACTGAATGAAAAACCAACCCAGGAATAACGCTGCATCACGTCCTGCGATGCAGAGTGACTTTCATAAGGCTTCTGGGAAGGGAGTAGTTCTGCAAGGCTAAGTGGAAGGGCTGGGATTTGAGCTGGTCTCTGAAGTGGGAGCAGGATTTGGATAGACAAAGCGTGAGATTAGGAACTCTCGGAAGCCCCGGGGGCCTACTAGCCCTGAGCACTTCTCAGTTCCAGAGATGCCAGCTCTAAAACACTAGCTGATTCCCAGTGCAGCCTGGAGAGCCTGATAAGAAAGCAGTTTTTGTGGCAGCGCTGCTGTGAACAGATCCCGGAGGCCCAAAGCAGTGGCTTGGGCAGCCAGAGAGAGGCCAGCTGGCGTTCGCTTGGCTCCTTCTAGATCCCACTTCTGCTGCTCCCTGCAGGGACAGGAGGGGCTGGAGTGTAGGTTGAGGGACCAAAAGGATTCCTTCTAGCATCCTCTAAGCCAGAGCGGCATCCAAAGAATGCCAGTGAGTACCCAGGTCTCTTTAAAAGTTCTTAGAGCTATTCCCTGGAGCTGCTAGCAGGCTGGGGCTGAGTGCAGGTTGTGGCTCTGGGGGCCAGGCCTTGGCATCTTCCCAGCACACACGGGCACAGCACAGGGAAGGCTGCCGGCCTTGGGGAGGCCAGCCGTGTGGGCCAGGGCCTTTTCGGTATCTCAGGGCCGAGATCCTCTTTTCCGAGGCTGGACTTCATTGCTCACTCCTCCCCACCCCAGGTGGTGTTTCCTTACACAAGCAAGAGCTGCATGAGGGCGGTGCTGGAATACCTCTACACTGGCATGTTCACATCCAGTCCCGACCTGGACGACATGAAGCTCATCATCCTGGCAAACCGCCTCTGCCTGCCGCACCTGGTCGCCCTCACAGGTAACTAGCCGCGGCGCTCAGGGACCTCCCTGGGGAAGGAGTCAGGGAAGCCCTGAGGAGTGTTTATGTGTTCTTCTCGCATCTCCCTCCTCCTGGGGGACAGGCGGTAGCACCAAGGGAATAAGCTTACATCAAACGAAACCTGTCAACACGTACCCAGTTCTGGATGAGGATAGAGATGTGAAAAAGTGTGTGTGAGAGGTGTCCAATGGGGTCACCTGAGAGGCTCTCTCCAAAAGCCCAACAATGTGGTCTCCAGCAGATGACAGCGCTTTGTGTTCTTAGCGTGGCTTTATTCAGGCAAGCTTAAGAAGTCAAAAAAGAATAGAACACAATTCCACATTTCTCTCTCCTCTGCTTCCTCCTTTTTTTTTTCCTTCTCCTTCTTCTCTTCTACTTTTTAAAAAAATTTTCTTATTTTTTCTTATTTTTTTTTTTGTTTTGAGACACAGTCTCACTTTGTTGTCCAGGTTAGAGTGAGTGCTGTGGCGTCAGCCTAGCTCACAGCAACCTCAATCTCCTGGGCTGAAGCGATCCTATTGCCTCAGCCTCCCCAGTAGCTGGGACTACAGGCACGCACCACCATGCCCAGCTAATTTTTTGTAGATATATATTTTTAGTTGGTCAATTAATTTCTTTCTATTTTTAGCAGAGACGGGGTCTCGCTCTTGCTCAGGCTGGTTTCGAACTCCTGACCTCAAGTGATCTGCCCGCCTCAGCCTCCCAGAGTGCTAGGATTACAGGCGTGAGCCACC
Source organism: Cheirogaleus major (assembly GCA_963574435.1). NCBI lineage: Eukaryota > Metazoa > Chordata > Mammalia > Primates > Cheirogaleidae > Cheirogaleus > Cheirogaleus major. The sequence goes on along the minus strand of CAUYPO010073526.1, from coordinate 726 downwards.
TCACCCAGCCTATTATTTTTTTAAAGCCAAATTTAGCAGTGCGGAGGTTGTCTTCTTCTACTTTTGATTTCTCCTCTCCCTTCTTCTAAAAAACAAAAAGCAAATATTAACCTGCAACTCCTAATTCTCCAATCTTAGAGGCCCTCTGGAGTGGGCAAGAACTAGGGCAGCAGTCCAAGGGCCTGGGGGACAGAAATGGTGCTGTTGGGGTCAGGGGAGTCTGGGCCAGAGACCCGGGCAGGCGGTTGGCTCCTGTTCATGCTGGAGTTGGCGATTGTGTTGGTGGTGGTGTTGGCACTGGTACCAGTGCTGGTGTTGATGTCTAGGTTAATATTCTTGGGCAGCTCAGAGGGGTAGAGAGCAGATCCTCAAATACTGAGTTGAGATCCAGAGAAGGACCCAGTGTCAGAGCTGTTGGGGCCCTGGGTGGACGATTAAGACTAGTGCTCAGATATGAGGGAAAACAGCAATCTCATGAAGACAAATGAATTATAAGGGGGAGGTCGGTCATGGGAAGAAGGTGGAAATCATTGATCAGAACTGGAATATCGGCCAGGAGTGGTGGCTCACGCCTGTAATCCTAGCACTCTGGGAGGCCGAGGCGGGGGGATCACTCAAGGTCAGGAGATGGAAACCAGCCAGAGCAAGAGTGAGACCCCGTCTCTAGTAAAAATAGAAAGAAATTAGCTGGACAACTAAAAATATATATAGAAAAAAAAATTAGCC
>CAUYPO010073524.1:0-10823 GCA_963574435.1 Cheirogaleus major | reverse complement strand
AAGCAATCCTTCTGCCTCAGCCTCCCGAGTAGCTGGGACTACAGGCATGCGCCACCATGCCCGGCTAATTTTTTCTATATATTTTTAGTTGGCCAATTAATTTCTTTCTATTTTTAGTAGAGACGGGGTCTCACTCTTGATTAGGCTGGTTTTGAACTCCTGATCTTGAGCGATCCTCCTGCCTTGGCCTCCCAGAGTGCTAGGATTACAGTCGTGAGCCACCGCGCCCAGCCCCCAAAATTAGCTTTTAATGATAGAAGAAAATACTTTTGATATAAGATGAAGATTAAAAAATCAATATTATTTATTCATGTTAAAATAAGCATGGGAGGAAAATGTGAAGGAAATACACTGGAATCCTTTTTGTGCTTTCCAAATCAATTTTTTTTTAGACAGAGTCTTGCTCAGTTCCCTCGGCTAGAGTGCTATTGCATCATTGTAGGTCACTGAAACCTCAAACTCCTGGCCTCAAGTGATCTTCCTACTTTGGCCTCCCAAAGTGCTAGGATTACAGAGGCGTGAGCCACTGTGCCTGGCCCTTTTTGTTTTGTTTTAGAGATGGGGGTCTATGTTGCCCAGGCTGGTTCAAACTCCTGGCCTCAAGCAATCCTCCCAACTCAGCCTCCCAAGTAGCTGGGATTATTATAGGTGTGAGCCACTGAGCCTGGCCCAGTCGAATGATTTTTAACTTGTGTAAACTAAACAGAAAAAGATAAATGATGATAAGTAAGAAGAAGTATAAATTTTAGATGAGACAATTTCCTTACTTCAATTTGCCGAGGAGCTGATGTGAATTTTCTCCCCATCTTGTCCCTGGCAATAGCTACAAGTGTGGTTTGTCCAATAGTGATAGCTCGAAGGATATAATTTTCAGAGTATTCATCCTGTTCCTCCATTAGCCTGCAAAGACCCATGTGTTCATAGGTGAGAAAGATTTGGTTTTGAGAGTGGCCAGTGATGCATCTTTCTGAGATGCTTAACATTTTCTGTTTATTTTAACTCTGGTTAGAGGGAACTGCCAGAAAATAAATTTCCAGAGTCAAGACAAATTTCATGGCAATGGCAGAAAGCACCATAAGGTAAATATTTGTTCTAAGGTTCCAAAGGAATAAAGGCAATATAAACATAGACTGGTAAAATTGGAAATAGTAAATTGTCTTGAAATTCTTAATTTCTCCTTTGTTAGAGGGAAATACCAGTACCTCTGCTTTGAAACATATTTTTGAAGGCCCTCTTGCCTGAAATACACTAAGGATATCATCCAAGGAGAAGTTTCAGAAAATGGAAATATTAATAACACATATGATTTTAGCCCCTAAACAAGACATGTGAGGACCTCAAATGTGTATTTTTATTTTTAGAGGTGAGGTCTTGCCATGTTGCCCAGACTAGAGTGCAGTGGTTATATACAAGTGTGATGATAGCACACTGTAGCCTCCTACTTTTTTTTTTAAGGAACAGGATCTCTCTGTCACCCAGGCTGGAGTGCAGTGGCATGATCATGGCATGCAGCCTTGAACTCCTGGGCTCAAGTGATCTTTTTGCCTCAGCCTCCTGAGTAGCTGGGACTACAGGTGTGTACCACTGTGCCTGGCTCAAATAGGTATTTTGTAGAGCGCTGAATATGGAAAGGCAGTAAACACTGAAATGTACTGTAACAAAACAGGACAAGAGAAAATCTGAAATAACCTAAGGTAAAGCTGACCAGGCTACCAGGAAGAAGAGTCTCATGATGTTAAACATAGAAAGAAAGAAGTATTGAAAGAAGTACTCACGTCAGGGTGACAATGGTAGAAGCCAACTGCAGTTTGAGCTCCATGTTTCTGAAATATTTATTTCGGAATGGGCGTTTGGAAGAGCCAAGAACCCTCACAGTCACTAATACAGTTTTGCCGATCTCAACCTAGTAGTTTTAAAAAAAGAAAAAGAAAAGGTAGATTTTAGTAGAAGTGTCTCATTCACCAAGGGCAGTCTAACTCTTAGAGGGCAGCAAACTTTTTTGTTCATGCTAAATGCTCTTGATTAGCCTTTAATCAAATAAGCCTAACCTATGTATATTATTTTAAGTTGTTCTTTAACACTCTATTTATCTTCATGTGTTTAATGTTGGAATGTTGTTCTTTAAGGGCAAGTATTTCCATTTCCATTACCAAAAGTCCCGATATACACACATAGTAGCTGAACAGAGACTATATTAAGTGATACTGGGGAGTGAGAATGAGGCTTGCTTCATTTGAGATAAAGCAAACATCTCTCACCTTATCGATAAGATCAAGCTCCAGCTCTTGTATGTCTGATACGATGAGGTGGGCTGTTGCTGGACCCAAGAAAGCCAAGCAAAGATCATATACTTCCAAAGTGAGAGATCCAGGATGTACTGGAACTAACTAGAAGGAAAAAGATAGCAGCTAAGGAATGAAGCAAACATGCTCCAAGAGTAATCATAGCAACTATTTTCATCCAAAGCAGAAAACATATCTTATGTTTATAGGTCATGTTACATGGTTACATATTTCAGGCATAGCACAATATGTACCCTTAATGTGATTTTCAGATTATGGCAAAATATATACCTTAGCAAATACTAACTGATAAAGAGTAGAATCTAAGTTTATTGAATTCAAGCAGAATCCAACATAAATGTCCAGCTTGTTAATTATGCAAAGGGAAAGGATTTCATGAAGAAAATCACTTCCATACATGTTGCAATTGCCAGCAGGGGGAAAAAGCACTGGGCCAACTAATACTTTGTTTTTTCTTTGTACTATAGCTCCTGCAGAACAGCATGTTGTTCCACGTCCTTTGTCTGCATCTAGTGCCTCAGTCTTCTCTTTTTATTTTCTTTCTTTTCTTTTTTTTCTTTCCTTCTCTCATATCTCTCTCTCTCTCTCTCTCTCTCTCTCTCTCTTCAGAGTCTTGCTCTGTCACCCAGGCTGCAGTGCAGTGGTATGATTATAGCTCACTGCAGCCTCCAATTCCTGGGCTCGAGTGATCCTCCTGCCTCAGCCTCCCAAGTAGCTAGGACTATAGGTACATGCCACTATGCCCAGCTAATTTTTAAAAAACTTTTTTGTAGAGAAGGGGTATTGCTATGTTGCCTAGGCTGGTCTTGAACTCCTGGCCTCAAGCAATCCTGCCTCGGTCTCCCAAAGTGCTAGGGTTACATGCATGAGCCACTGCAACTGGCCCAGCCGTCCCTTTTTAAAACAAATATTATGACTAAGGTAAGTTAAATTCCTTTGAGCTCTTAGAAGGAAAGGAAATATATCTATATATTAATATAAGGCATTATATTTATTACTTACTATAAGTCAACTAAAAACAAATCCTTTGGCATACTGAGTATGGAGTCAGCTTAATATTTTCACTTGACTGAAAACACCATATATTCAGGTTATAAAGTCACTGGTACATTTATTTATTTATTTATTTTTGAGACAGAGTGTCACTCTGTTGCCTGGGCTAGAGTGCCGTGGCATCAGCCTAGCTCACAGCAACCTCAAACTCCTGGGCTCAAGCAATCCTCTTGCCTCAGCCTCCCGAGTAGCTGGGACTACAAGCATACGCCACCATGCCTGGCTAATTTTTTCTATATATTTTTAGTTGTCTGGCTAATTTCTTTCTATTTTTAGTAGAGACAGGGTCTCACTCTTACTCAGGCTGGTCTTGAACTCCTGACCTCGAGCGATCCTCCTGCTTTGGCCTCCCAGAGTGCTAGGATTACAGGCATGAGCCACTATGCCCAGCCCAATGGTACATTTAAATATCTATACAGTTATGTGTTTTGAAATGTATAAAAATGAACCTTCTTTTAATAGAAATCTTCTAATTAGATGTCTCCAATACTGTCTCAAGTACAACCAGAAGAAAAAACTGCCTAGTATTATAATTAGCTGTAGAAAAAAAAAGCCCTCACTTTTGGTTGAAGAATCTAGGTAGGTTAAAGAAAGAAAGAGAAGCAAACGTTACCTCTGTAACAAGTTTTAGACACTCAGTGGAATTTTCCAAACATTCTCCGAAGAATGAGCTTTGGCCTGAGACCACAATCTGGGAATAGCTCTACAACTCACCTGGACAGAGCTTTCTGCTTCCATATAAGTGATGATAACAATATCCTGCTCATTGCTGTTGACTAAAAAATAACCAGATCCTTCCACAAGACTAAATATTTCCTATGGAAAAATCAGACAAACAATATTCTGTTCCCTTCAGTTTATAAATAACTCAAAGGAAATAACTTCTATCTACCTAAGAAAAAATATCGGGTAAAAAATTAAGGTCAGTGGACAAAAGACAAAATATCATTATTAAAGTACAATGCTTAAGGATAGTGCAGCTAATTATTATATAGGTGTTATATACATATATCAGTGATTTTCAATATATAAGTGAGTATTTTTTATTATTGTACCATTAATTTTAATAACTTCCTCTCCATATGATTCCATTTAACTAGACCCAGGTAGCTTCTACCTTCACATCAGGGTGGTTGTAGATGGTGGCATTCTCAGGCAATACAGTTACATCATCCACCAGGAGCAGCTCCACAGCTGCAGATCTGGGTAAGTTGGAAATTTCCTAGAAATGTAATAAAAACCGCAAAGGTGAATATAAATTTCTAATTCCTCACCTCATGAGAGAAGATGCTAGTACTCTCTCAGGTGCCAAAAACAACAGAGTCACAGAAATGCACAGTTCTCAGATTTACATCAGTTGTAAATAACTTTTAAAGAAGAGCCTTAAATTCTAATTATTTAATTTATATTTCTTAAATCACAATCTCCACTCACTTTTGGGCTTTTCTTCTCTGAATAGCCCACAAAATTGACCCCAATGAGTACAGTCCCTTTTATCTGATGTACTTGAAGGATCTGATGACCTGGAAACATGCAGAAAAATACTCTATGAGAAGCAAAACAAAAGTGTTTCTAGAAAACCAAATTATGCCCAAATTTTTCCAAATGGTGTTTTATTGTAGGGGAGAAAAACCCTGAATGGGGAAATACACAAGAAATAGAAAACTAGGTTTTTGTGCTGACCCTGCCACTATATTCCTATATGATCCTGAGCAACTACTTTATCTCTCAGGTCTTTTATTAAATGAAAGATTGGAACAGGCAAAATCTAAAATTCTTTCCAGCTTTGATGGACTATGAATCCAAAAATAGCCTGACAATAGCATACAGGGAAATTTTTGTTGGATTTTCAAATGGAAGTGAGAAATAAAAGGGATGGTCCTTCGGGACCTTTTATTCTTCTAAACTGTTCTGTATATGTAAATTCCTATCAGTCACTTACTCAAAAATTTTAAATGGTGAACTATTCTTCCTTAGATCAATTCAAACTCCTTAAACTAGTATTTGAAGTCTTCCATAATCTAACACTGCTTTAGTCATTTGACTTTCTTTCTCTCCCTCCCATCTTCTTTCTTTTTTCTTCTCTCCTGTCTCTCTCTCTCATTTTTAGAAATAGGATCTTGGGGGAGGAGGGGCATGGGCAATATACGTAACCTTAACATTTGTACCCCCATAATATGCTGAAATTAAAAAAAAAAAAAAAAGGGTCTCACTTGCCCTGCGCAAGAGAGTGCAACACTGAAAGCAAAAATACCAAAAAAAAAAAAATAAATAAAAATAAATAGGATCTCACTCTGTTGCCCGGGCTGGAGTGCAATAGCATGATCATAGCTCACTGCAGCCTTGCACTCCTAGTGATCCTCCCACCTCAGGCTGCCGAGCAGCTGAGACAATAGGCGTGCATCACCACATCCAACTAATTTTTCTTATTTTTTGTAGAGATGGGGTCTTGCTATGTTGTCCAGATTGGTCTCAAACTTCTGGCCTCAAGTGATTCTTCCACCTCGGCCTCCCAAAGTGTTGCGATTACAGGCATGAGGCACCGTACCCAGACAAAAAAGGATTTTAAGAGAGGTATTCAGACTTGAATTCTAGTAAGATCATTCTGGACAGCAGTGTGAAAGATAGATTAGAGAGTAGCAGAGACACAATGAAATGTTAAGAGGATACAGTGGTAATGCAGGATAGAGGTGATAAGGACTTTAGTGATGGAGTTGGAAAGGAAGAGATGAAACCAAAAAATATTTAGAAGGTAACACTAATAGTACTTGGTGATTGATTGTTAGAGGGGATTTAGGGGCATCTCTTTCTTCTGTACCACTTTTTATGGTTTTTTGTGTTTTTTTTTGAGACCGCGTCTCACTGTGTTGCCCCAGCTATAGTGCCGTGGCGTCAGCCTAGCTCACAGCAACCTCAAACTCCTGGGCTCATGAGATCCTTCTGCCTCAGCCTCCCAAGTAGCTGGGAATACAGGCATGCGCCACCATGCCTGGCTAATTTTTTTTTTTTTTTTCCTATTTTTGGTAGAGATGGGGTTTCACTCTTGCTCAGGCTGGTCTCGAACTCCTGAGCTCAAGCAATCCTCCCGCCTCGGCCTTCCAGAGTGCTAGGATTACAGGCGTGAGCCACCACACCCGGCCCTGTACCACTTTTTACACTAACTGTATCATACTATAGGTTTTAGGATTATGTTGTCATGTTCTTTAGCTAGGCTCTTAAACTTGCTCTTGGTGTAAGCTCCTTGTAAACAGGAAATATATTAAATATCATTTCTCCTTCCCTAGTGTTCCCTATTCTGTTGAATGGTTCTACCATCTACCCAAATGCTCATGCCAGAAGCCTAAATGTTAGCCTTTGAACCACTTTCTTTTTCATCCTTGGGATTTGTTTGTGGTAGACTGTTACATTAATGGTCCATGGTGAACCATGTCTGCTGGTATTTATGCCTTTGTGTAGTCCCTGCCCACCTTGGCTCTGGTTTTGGTCCGATGTCTTGCTGTAAGGAATGGGATATCAGCAAATGGGACACAAGCAGAGGATTGATGAGCGCTTGCACATGAGGGCTTGTTGAACTTTTAGAACTTCTAATGCCTCTTTGCCTCTAATGCCTCTAATGCCCTTCTCCAAGTCAGATTCACTCACCTTCTTCAGCTCATTCTTGTTATTTCCTCTTCCTGCCACCTCTTTGGGTCTCAGCATAAATGTTACTTTTTAATAGTAGCCTTCTCTGTTCTAAACTAGGTTAGGTCCCCCTGTTATACGCTCCCAAGGTACCCTATATTTGCCCTTCAAAGCACCTAACACAGTTGTAATGCTTAAAGTCTGGATTCAAAAAATAAATAAATAAATAAATAAATAAAGTCTGGCTTCCCCAAACAGATTGTCAGTAAATAAGGGCAGAAGCCACACCAGTCTCATTCACTGTTTTATCTCCAGTGCCTAGCAGAGGGCCTTACACATAGCAGCCATTCAATAAATATTTGCTAATAAATGAATATTTCCATAATATTAGGCAAATAATAGGCAATTAATACATCTTAAAATTAATTTTATTTTCTTATAAGAAATGTTGGACCCTAGACTCTAGCTTTGTAATCAAGGAAATCTACCTTTATGTTTTCTAAAAAATACAAAGATCAAAGATGAAAGGTGATATATGATAAAATCCAAAGCAAAACACTCGCCTATAAGAAAATATTTAGTGTCAAATCACTTGGTAGGTGTAGGAAAGAATTAATAAATTTTCACATTACCATGTAACCGGGTCTGCCCACCACCATCATCTTTAGCTACCATCTCTACTGACTTATAATCTTCAAAATGGGCTAGTGTTTCATTTGAGGATTTCCATTCTATCATTAGTGAACTGAAATTATCAAACTTTCTTCTGTGTTGATCAAACACTGCCAGTTCCAGGACTGTGTCCCTCAGGCTTGATACAGGAATCTGCATTAAAATAAAAAATACTGAAAGAAAATTTTAAAAACCAATAGCCTAAGAGGCAGCAGTAAAATACCCATGAAGTTAGGGATCAAGTTTGCTCCCAGTCTTTTTACTTTGAAAATTTGCATAGATATAGTAAAAGATATAGTATAGAAAATTTAGATATAATAAAAGAATAGTATAATAGTTACCTATATATACTTCACCTGGATTCACCAATTTTTTTTTTTTTTTTGAGACAGAGTCTTGCTCTGTTGCTCGGGCTAGAGTGCCATGGCATCATCATAGCTTGCTGCAATATCAAACTTCTGGGTTCAAATGATCCTCCTGCCTCAGCCTCGCAAAAAGCTGGGACCACAGGCGCGCGCCACCATGCCCAGCTAATTTTTTCTCTTTTTTGGGTAGAGACAGGGTCTTGTTCTTGCTCAAGCTGGTCTTGAACTCCTGGCCTCGAGCAATCCTCCCACTTTGGCCTCCCACAGTGCTATTTAATTCTTTATCCATTGGATAGTGTTGTTTCCTTATGATTATATTCAGATTAAAAATTTTTTACAAAAATACCACATGGTGATGTTGTGTACTTATTGGATCATGGCAGAAAGTACATTAGTGTTATGATGTATTAATAGTAGACTCATAGGCAAGCTGATCGTTAGCACCTCTTTATAAGCCTTGGAATAAAGATGTCATATTGGTAGCTTCACATTGGCTGTGATGGGAGTATTACCATGTAAAATGGCAAATGTTACAAATCAGGTCTTCAGTTTTGTTTGGTTTTTTGGAGAGACCTCTCCTCTCCTGTCCTCTCCTCTCCTTCCCTCCCCTTCCCTTCTCTCCCCTCCCTTTCCTTCCTTTTCTTTTCTTTTCCTTTTTTATGAGACAGAGTCTCACTCTGTTGCCCAGGCTGGAATGCAGTGGCCTGATCATAGCTTACTGCAATCTCAAACACCTGGGCTCAAGCGATCCTCCTACCTCAGCCTCCCGAAGTTCTGTAATTACACACATGAGCCACTGTGCCCAGCTCTAATTTTTAAATTTTTAATAGAGACAAGGTCTCATTACGTTGCTTAGGCTGGTCTTGAACTCCTGGCCTCATATGATTCTCCTGCTTTGGCCTTCCAAAGTGTTGGGATTACAAGTGTGAGCAAGCCACCACATCTGGCCTTAGAGAGCCTATTAAACATTTACTAGAACACCACTGCACATAATGTCAAGTGATAGCACTCTTAGTGATGCCAACTTTTAAAAAAATAATTATTTTATTTTATTTTTTAAGAGATGGAGTCTCGCTCTGTTACCCTGGCTAAAAGGCAGTGACACAATCATCGCTTACTATAGCCTCAAACTCCTGGGCCTAAGTGATCCTCCCATCTCAGCCTCCCAAGTGGCTAGGACTACATGCATGTACCATCATGCTTGGCTAATTTTTTTGTAGAGACAGGGGCTCAAACTCCTGGCCTCAAATGGTCCTCCCATCTCAGCCTCCCAAAGTGCTGGGATTACAGGTGTGAGCCACTGCATCTGCCCTTGATGGCAAATTTGATGATCTGCTAAAAGTTGTGACTGCCATTGGAGAGCTCTCCAATATAAAGGTATGGTTTTCCCTCTGTGGGGAGATACTTTGAGATATTGAGAATATCCTATTTCTCAACAACATTTCACCCACTAGTTTTAATATCCATTGATGATCTTTTCCAGGGTCAATTATTGTAATGGGAGTTACAAAATGATAATTTCTAATTCTATGATTCCTTTTGTATAAGCTGGCATTTTTCTAGAAAAGATCATTCCTTTTCTCTTCTCCATCCCTCCCTCTCTTCGTTCCTTCCTCAATTCATTTCTCCTTCCCTCTCTCCCACCCTCTGTCTCTCTTTCATTCTTCCTTTCATTTTCTCTTATTATAATTTTAAGCATTACTATGGAATCATGGATTTTATTTTTAAGTTGATATTTCTGTCATTTTTTTTAATGCTCAAATTTTCTACAATTTGGACACTAGGAGCCCCTTGAAGTCAGCTTCTTTTTGAGAAGATACCATTAGTCTTTGAGCACCTCCTTGCTTTCTAACATAAGTTGTTTTAGGCTTATATTATATTTTTCTACTGAGCTGGAAACGGCTATTTCTCCAGGGTGCTCTGATTCCTTTAAATGGGGACTAGTATTTAGAAACCAAGATGTTTGTTCATCACTACTGGGGGGTAGGCCCTTTCAGTGAACATAGTTTGGAAATAAAATTTGCTAAAAAAAAAATCATGTGTTGTTTAGCAATTTTAAAACATATCTAACTCTCTTACATACATATGAGACATATATAAACATATATATATTCTTGGACAAGATGACTCAACATCATAAATATGTCAGTTATTACAAGTTAATATATAAATTTTTAACATAATCTCAATAACAATACCAGGAATTAAAAAACAGTCTATATCCAATCATTAGCTGACCACAAAGCTAGCCAAGTAGAGACTTCTTCTAGTGGCAACAGGACAAAGAATAAAAATGTTATAGAAATAGTTCAGGAAAGTCAGTAAACAAATGGCCTCAGCAACAAAAAACACCAACAACCACAAAACCCAGGGAGAGGAAGAATCTAATTTCAGAATTTCTACATTATATTATATAAAATGTTGAGTTTTCAACAAAAAATTATTAGACATGAAAATAAGAAAGTATGGCCCATACATGGGAATAAAAGCAGTTTTAATAGAAACTGTCCCTGTGACTGTCCAGATATTAGACTTACTAGATAAAGACTTTTTTTTTTTTTTTTTTTGAGGCAGAGTCTTACTTTGTTGCCCGGGCTAGAGTGTCGTGGCGTCAGTTTAGCTCACAGTAACCTCTAACTCCTGGGCTCAAGCAATCCTGCTGCCTTAGCCTCCCAAGTAGCTGGGACTACAGGCACACACCACCATGCCCAGCTAATTTTTTCTATATATTTTTAGTTGGCCAATTAATTTATTTCTATTTTTTAGTAGAGACAGGGTCTCGCTCTTGCTGAGGCTGGTTTTGAACTCC
>CAUYPO010073522.1:0-12923 GCA_963574435.1 Cheirogaleus major | reverse complement strand
TGGATAACAGACTTAAACCTAAGGCATGATACCTTAAGAATCCTAGAAGAAGATGTTGGGAAAACCCTATCAGACATTGGTCTAGGCAAAGAATTTTTGAGGAAGACCCCCAAGGCAATCACTGCAGCATCAAAAATAAACGAATGGGATCTGATCAAATTAAAAAGTTTCTGCACAGCCAAAGAAACTATCAGTAGAGCAAATAGACATCCCACAGAGTGGGAGAAAATATTTTCTCTCTTCACCACTGATAAAGGACTAATTACAAGAATTTATCTAGAACTTAAAAGAATTAACAAGAAAAAAAAATCAAACAATCCCATTAAGAAATGGGCAACGGAAATGAACAGAAATTTCTCCAAAGAAGACAGAATAACAGCAAGAAAACATATATAAAAAAAATGTTTAACCTTTTTAAGATCGGTGAATTCAAAGTAGTGGAAGGGGAGTGATTCCAGTAGACATCATCAAAAGGGTGTTGGACACAACACTTTTGATTAAACCTCACAAAGTACAACAATCCCTTCAGATACTTCTTTCCTCATGAGGCTTTGAGAAAGATATTATGTTATTTTGCTTTAAATGTGAATCAAAATTCTTTAGATGCATTGGCATCAGGAGGAGTCTGATATTCTCAGAGGAAAATGTATTGAAAACAATTTTTCTGTTTTAATATATTTAAACATAGAGTGTCAACATATGCCTTTTTAACTTTTTGATTGCTTTTTATCTATTTATTTATTTTAATTCCAAAATATTATAGGGTACAGATGTTTTGGTTACATGGATCACTTTTCTAATGCTTGAGTCGGAGCTGTAAGTGTGCCCATCACCCAGATAGTGTTCATTGTGTCCATTAGGTAGGTTTTCACCCATACCCTCCTTCTCCCTCCACCCTGCCTGATTTCCACTGAGGTTTACTTCCCTCTGTGCACATGTGTGCTCATCAGTTAATTACAATTTAATAGCATGTACATGTGGTGTTGGTTTTTCCATTCTTTAGATACTTCACTTAAAATAATGGTCTGCAGTTCCATCCAAATTGTTGCAAAAGGCATTAATTCCTCTTTTTTATGACTGAGTAGTATTCCATGGTATACATACACCACATTTTGTTAATCCACTTTTGAATTGATGGGCATTTGGGTTGATTCCACATCTTTGCAATTGTGAATTGTGCTACAATAAACATTCAAGTGTAGGTGTCTTTTTGATAAAATGACTTCTTTTCCTTTGGTAAATACCTAGTAGTGGGATTTATGGATCAAATGGTAGGTCTACTTTTTATTTCAAAATAATTTCAGATTCACAGGAAGTTGCACAGAAATGTACAGCAAACTACTGTACACTCTTCCCTAGCTACTTCTAATGTTAACATCAGGTAATTGACACTGGGATGGATAATCCTCAAAGCTTATTCAGATTTTACCAATTGTGCACACACTAGTATGTGTGTGTGTGTGTGTATGCGATTTTATTATATATGTAGCTTTATGTAACCACCACCAAAATTTAGAAACATAACTACTATAACCATAAGGTACCCTCATTCTACCCTTTCATAGCCACCCCCTCTTCCTTAATTGCTTATAATCACTAACCTGTTTTCCATCTCTATAATTGTGTTATTTCACAAATATTACAAAGTAGAATCCCACACTATGTATTCTTCTGGGATTTCTTTTTTTTCATTCAGCACAATTTTCTAGAGGTTTATGCAAGTTGTTGTTTACACCAATAGTTTATTCTGTTTTATTGATGAATGGTATTCCCATAGTATTGATGCACCAAAGTTTGTTTACCAATTCCCCTACTGAAAAACATTTGGGTAGTTTTTAATTTTTGCCTATTATGAATAAATTCAGACATAAAAGTTGCAATTAACCATTTTTTTTTTCAGGAAGTATTATGCCACTTCCTTATAACCTCCAGTTTCAGATGTAAAATCCACTGTCATTTGAATCAGTTTTCCTCTACAGGTAATGCCATTTTTCTCTGTTTTTAAGACTTTTTATTTGTTTTTAGTTTTCAGAAATTTAATTTTGATGTGTCTAGGCATGAATTTCAGCTTACCTCATTTGTGTTTTGCTCAACTTCTTGAATCTGTAAGTTAACTTCTTTTACCAAATTTAGGATGTTTTCAGCCATTATCTTTTCAAATATTTTCCAACTCCATACTTCTCCTCTCCTTTTGTGACTTCAATGGCACAAATGTTAGATATATTCCTATTATACTATATGTCCCTGATGTGCTGTTAAGTTTTTAAAGCCTATTTTTTTTTCTGTGACTCAGATTTTGTAAACTCTATCAGTCATCCAGCTCACTGATTCTATCTTCTGTCATATCCATTGTACTATTGAGCCCATGCATTTTTTTTAATTGCAGCTATTTTATTTTTATGTTCTATACTTTCCAATGGATTCACTTTTTATAACTTCTATTTCTTTGGACTTTCCATTTTTTACATTTGTTTAAAGAGAATGTATAAGTACTTGTGTAAACATGTTTATATTGCCTGCTTTAAAATCCTTGTCAGACAATCTCAACATCAGTTTCATCTCAGTGTTGGTGTCAATTGATTGTATTTTCTCATTGAAGTGATGTTTTTCATCATATTGTATGACTAATGATTTGCAATTATATTCTGGATATTTTGTATATTATGTTAGAGACTCTTGATTCTATATAAATTTTCTATTTCAGTAGTCACCTATTTAGATTTTGCTTGTAGGTCTTTGCCTACTTTTGTGAGCTGCAGTTCCAATGTCAATTTAATTTTCAGAGCCTCGAAATTCTATTTTGATTGGCTTTGTACTGCTGGCTCTGCTGAATTTCCTGCTCAATTCCTGCATGTGGTTTCTAGGCTGCCCAGTGTCATTGAGTGGGAGTTTCAGGACATTCTTGGCTTTGGTTGCTGCTGCTGGGTAGGATAGGTTACATTGCTTTCCTAGGTATGCCGCAGGGATCCTGCTGTGCTATTGCTGCTATGGCAGATTAGATTGTAACTGATCCAGGTGTGGAGTGGTAGACAGATCCATAATGGGCCCTGCTGACACTCTTAATGTAGAAGATATGGCTGCTGTTTCTCTGAGTGTAGGACAGGGACCCTGCTGTTGCCGATGCTATGGTGGATTGGGCTCATGCTCATTTGGGTGTGCTGTGTGAGATGGGTCTCTTACTGGGCCCTATTGATGCTGCTGCTGCCCTGGGTGTTGGACAGGCACCCCTTGAAACTGTCACTGTGGCAGACAGGCCACCTGCCTCAATGTGGGATAGACTCTACTACTGCTACTGCTCCTGAGGTTGAGTGAGCTTGCCACTTGCTCCAGGTGTGAAGTCGCGAATGTGTCCATGTTGTGTCCTGCTGCTTTTGTTGTTGCTGTTGTATATCTGGCCATGTGCTACCTTGAGTATTAGATGAGGTGGATCTTACCACTAGGTTTCTGTTGGGTTGCCTTTTTATGGATTCTTTAGCCAGCAAGATGAGGTTTTTCTTTTGTTTTTTTTTTTTGTTTTTTTCTATGTCCATTGGAGGTTCTGGATTGCAGGCCTCTCCAGAGCCCAGTCTGGGATCTATGGGAAAACCTGGGGGAGTCACTATGGTATAGTTTTTGAAGTCCTGAAGTTTCTAGACAGTCTGCCTTCTTTTTTCCATCTTTCAGTGTCCTTTTATGATTGTCTCTTAAATTATTTATAGGGCATTTAGTTGTATTTAGAGAAGAAGAATAGTGAAAAGTGAGTCTATGTTATGTTTTCCTGGAACTCAAAGACTTATGCCTTTTACGATGTTTTACAATAAGATGATGAGGGTGTAAGTATTTGGTAGAGTATATAAAACTAACCTATTGGGATCCATGTTGGAGAAAGATATTAAAAGTAAATATCTACACTTCTTTCTCCCTTCATACTTAATAGTGTAATTGTGAAGAGGATTAGAGATTTGTTTGACTTTTATTTCTTACTAATGAGGTATCAATTATTCACATTGCATAGCCATACCCACTGGGTATATTAGCTCCCTTTCAAGAAGTCATACGTCACTTATCATTACTGTAACAAAATAGGGCATTTCTTTTAATTTTATGACATTTTTTGCAGAGGCTTTAATGATGTTTGTATTCTAGACTTGAATTTTAAATTATGCAGAAGGATAACAGATGATAACTTGGAAATCCTAGAAAAAATGTCAGTTAATACAGAGTGTACAATTATATCAATAATCAATGAGATGTTCACCAAATTTCTAAGACATTTTGCCTTTCATTTTGATTAATATGAAAAGATAGAGAATTTAATTAAGTATAATATTTTTTAAAGGTCATTGTTTCAGTAAGCTTTCATCTTAGTCCCAGCCTTCCTTTTCACAACCCCTATTATTTCCGTCAAGTAGACAGATCCAGATCCAGAAATGCAATTGATGAAATACAGTGGAATAGTAATTTAACTATCCTTTAAATTATCAGGGATATTTTGAACAGTATGTGGCATTTTTGACCCAAAGACTGCTTACTTATTCAAATAGACAGAGTCCATTTGAATTTTATTAGAAACCTATATTCTGATGAAAATATAATATATTCTGGGCTATGTTGGAAAGAGTCTTCACCTTATAAGAAAATAATTGTATCTTATGTCTTTTGGTGTTCCAAGCACTTAGCCCACTGCCCTACAACTACAAAGTATTCAATAAATGTTTTCTCTTGATAATATTGATGAAATTATCATTTCTACAAAGGAGACCCTATACCCTCTGAAATGGATCAAATATACTACCACCTTGAACTCTTTGCATGAAAAATGCCTTTTAAGTGACAAGTATGAGTAGGAGCTATCTGAGTGTTTGTTAACCTTTACCATGAAAGCATATTAAAATTCTCCAGAGTGTAATAAGTCCCTAGGAGACTGTTCCACTCATTACAAATTTCCTTCATTTATCTTATTACCTGCAATGACATTTAACATCTTGCTGGTTGGAATAATTTGATCTAATGCACATTATCTTTCTATGAATGATGATGATTCTAGTAAAAGATGAAAGCTCAGTTATAACAGGAGTGTTTTGTTAAATGTGTGCAATGTTGCCAAAAATGCAAATAGTAATTTAAAGATACGATTTTTATCCAGTTTGAGCTACCTTGTTATTTTTTCCAAGGCTCTTTTCAGCCTATTACCCCTGATTATCATTAGCTATTTCCACATAATGGCTATCTTGACGCTTCTGTCATCCCTTGTTCTGACCTTGTTAACTTCCTTGATTTGATGCTGTGCTTTATCTGCTATCTGAGGTGATGAAGTCCAAGGTTGGCTAAAAAGTAGGTAACAAACTTGAGGTTGGCTGTGGGAATCTATCCAGTCTTTATTGTTATCTCTGGTAAAGCCTTTTTTCAAACCAGCTCCATTGTACTATGCTCTGTATGCTAAACTGTGGTTTTAACAGCCACATATTTGATTATTTGTTTTAATATTCTCTTTGAATTAATACCTAATTCTCTACATTCCTGATTCTAGTTGATTAACCAACATATTTCTTGATTGGACTCTGGTTGTGCCAATATACTGAGCATTTATAATACCTTTGTAAAAATTGTTTAAAATTAAAAGTATACTACCTTTCTAAAAGATATTTGAAGGACACATGCTTCCCCTGGAAGAGCCAGCCTCAGTTCCTGAGCTGCCTAGAGCTCAACTTTAGGTTCTGGAGCTTCCCCAGTATTTTTAGTACTTGACTATCTCAGTTTTTACTAACCTCAGACCTTTAGCATATAGCCAAAAAATGCTAATACCTCCAAAACCTAATGTAAGAAAATGAAAAACATCCATTAACACCCTAGGCTTAGCTTACAGAACATGAACTACCTTCTCTCCACATGAGGGTAATTTTAAGTGTCAATTTGGCTAGACCATGGTACTCAAATACTTGTTCACACATTAATCTAGATGTTTCTGTGAAAGCATTTCAAACTTTAGATTAACATTTAAATCAGTAGACTTTGAGTAAAACAGATTGTCATCTATAATGGGAGTAAGCCTCATCCAATCAGTTGCAGGCCTTAAAAAAAAAAAAAGACCCCCACAAAGAGGGAACTGCAAGAAGACTGCCCTCAGACTTGAATTTTTCTAGGTATATAGCCTGGTAGCCTACTCTCTGGATTTTGGATTTGTCAGCCTCCACAATCACATGAGCCAAATCCTTAAACACACACGCACACTCTCTCTCTCTCTCTCTCTCTCTATATATATATATATATGTATGTATGTATATGTATAGATATTAATATATATATTAATTAGTTCTTCTATTAGTTCTGTTTCCCTGGAAAACCCTGACTAATGTACTCCACAAATACCAGTGGGGATTGAACCTGATGAGATAATCACTGAATTGTTGAGAGGGAAAAAACCACATACTTCTCTTTCTGTTTTGATACCTTCAACAAAATGCATAAAAATGAAACTTATATTTTAAAAACTTTTCTATGTGCCACCTTGCTTTTTAAAGTACAAATCATATGAAGTATTAATAGGTAGTATCATCCTACTTTACATATATAGAGCCCAAAGCTGGTAAAGTTAAATTATCTTACTAAATGTAAAATAATTTAGCTAGTGAATGCTGGAGTCAGATTTTATGCTTTGCTTTGTTTGGCACCAAAGCTCATGGTGTTCTAACTTGACCTACAGATTTAACCCTGTCTGTTATAATAATGGTATCTTTACAAGTAAAGTAACTTTTGAGAGGCAACAATCACAAATTGTATGACCCTGATAAAGCATCAGTTTACCTGCATTGACAGGACATCAAAGCAGCTAGTTGAAAACAGAAAGATTTAGTAAACTAATATACTTGATAAAATGTCAAAAAGATAATTTGTTGTCTTTAAACATTTTCCTCCCACTTAACATAATAAGAATACATTTTAAGTAAACTGTTATCCCACGTTGCAATTTTCTTACTATCACAAAATGAATTTTCTTAAAACTTTGGGTATTATTACATAATAATGTCAATGTTTTGTGAAGAATTTTGATCTGCAGAGCAAGCAAAATTATAAAGAAGAAAAATTTGTTTTAAAAAATTTTTTTCCTTAGGTCTCTCTATTAACATTTTCACTACCCTTACCTTTTTGATTCATCCATGGGGAAAACATGGGGAAGAACTCTGGATTTGAGGAAGTTTTTACTTTTTCTCAAATGTCTCCTTTCCCAGTGCTCTGCTGTCCACCCCGCAGTATTTTTATCCTCCCTCCAATATACTTACATATAGCCCCATCAAACTTGTCACCTCTAATGCTAAAGCAACTATATTGGCACCACACTAAATTCTCCATCTTCCTCAGACATAGGTTTTTAGGTCCATGTATTACAGCAAGTCATGTCTTCTAAACTATGCTAAACTTTTTTGAGTTATTCTTCTGGTGATTTTCCATGCCTAGTCTATGAATACTCACAGAGGAATAGGAAAGTTGAAGGATTTATAGGATTTGCGCAGACCAGGTAACAGAGAGGAGTCTAAGCAATAGGAGTGATACACATAAAGATAGTAGAAAGAACAGACAAAGTTGCCATCACTGGATTATAAATAGTAAAGTGACTAGTGTCATGATAAGGCTGGAAGACTGTGTAATTTAAAAATATCTCAAAGCAGGAAGTAATAAGGATATTTCAAGAAATGTTATATCTAATTTAGGAGAGATGTAAAGATCAGCAGTCTTTTATTCATAGATTTTCTTTTGGGCCTATGAAAATAGACAGCTCTATTCAAAATTTCACTGATTCACAAAAAAGGTACTTCTGAAGACCCTTTTACTAAGTAACACTTTCTTTGAAGATATCCAGATTTCTTCATCCATAAGGGGTATCGCTATATATCTTAAGGGCAAAAAAGCCTAGAGGACATTTTTGAGCTTGACTTCTTTGAAAATATCTGAGAGCTAGAGATACAGTATACTTTTGAAGGAAATAGGAAATGTGGGATTTTTGTACATATTTCAGACCTCATTTAGAATCTGGATGCTATTTGGGTTGATGTCAAGGATGCATGAAATTAAATTTAGGAAATCTCAGCTTTAAGAAATGCCAATTTCTTCCTGCATCAGGTAGTTATATGCTGGGTAAGAATTAAAACTGGCCATCTTCCCATGGAAATGAATGACAATGGTGAGAGTGTTTCCATAATTTTGCACATCAACCATGTACTGATAATCTAAGAGGCTGAGGGAAGATTCAAGGAGTCTTATAAAAAGGAAAGGGGGAGATTTGTGGGATAGAAAAGGATCTTATGGGAGTTTGCCACTCTCTGACTACAGGTCAAAAGTCAGATTTTTAAGAGTGTCTGTAAAAGTCATTCACATAGAAAGTATGTTTTCAACAGAGTGATAAAGCATATTTTAAAAATAGTATTCAACTAGGTGTTCTAATTTAAAAAACCAGAAAACCATTTGGTACATTTTGTGAATAATTTAGAGTTTAAATATTAAAATTTTCAAAGCAGGATATATTTTACTATTGCATTTGAAAATACCTAGTTTTAAAAATGTACATTAGAGTGATTTTCATATGAATCATTTTTATTCACGTGAATGATACTAATGTCAGATATTTTAAATTTTATTGGGAAAAGCTTGTTATTATACTTTATAAATGTATTATAATATGAATTATAAAATTGAACAAACATCGCAGGCATTTGTTAGTATATTTTTAAATATGAGGCTGTTTTGTGCAGTGGGAATTTTATTCAGAATCTCATATTGAGACAATCACACAACTGATGAAAAAATGGTCCCTGTATTTGAGAGGATTCTCACTTGATAGGTTTTTAGGAATGCAGAGTAGGTGGTAGGATGTCACACTGATTGGAAGAGGTTCCAATTTAAGCAAGAACTCACATATGTGAAATCTAATATTAGAGAAACTGAATTGGCACACAACAGTCTGTTATAAAGGACTTGTCCTTCCTATGTATTTTTGCAGCAGTTCTAGTCTTACATTAAGAATGGCATTTATTTCAAAATTGCTAAAAGAGTAGATTTTAAATGTTCTCACCACAAAAAATGATAAGTATGTGAGGTGATGGATATGTTAATTAGCTTCATTTAATCATTCCACAATGTATACATATATCAAAACATCACATTGTACCCCATAAATATATATGATCAAAAAAATTGCATCTATGAAATAAAATTGTCCAATTCTTCAAGACTTAAAAGGCTTGATGTTGCACAACTGAATTTCCATCCCATTAGTTTCAGATTCATTTACCTTAGGACCATTAAGGAATAGTTTTAATACATTTATTAGCTTTATTTTATAATTAATTCATATGAGACTTAGTTTTAAAGGAGTAAAATAAGTTTATGATGTCATTCCTCCTCTGTGCATCATCTTATTATGTCATCTTTTTTATTTGAGGTCATTAAAATTGCTATTTTGGATATAAAATAAAAAATTCTCTCTTGTTCAAAGTATTAGGAAATGACACCATGTATTAATTTTGGATTGATATTTTAAATGTAATGCTGTTGTTAAATGGCTACATTATAAGTACTTGATTTATATGCAAATTATATATTTTTTAAAGAAAATAATATTCCTTTTAAACTTTAACATGGTTACTAATATTTTAGCAAATTCCAAATACAAAGGTCTCCCATCCAAGTACTAACCAGGCCCCACCCTGCTTAGCTTCCAAGATCAGACAAGATCGGGTGCATTCAGGCTGGTATGGCCATAGACAATAAAAACAAAATGAGAGGTATTAATATGCCAGATATCAAACTATACTACAAAGCTGTAGTAATTAAATCAATCTGGAATTGGCACAAGAATAGGATTATTGACCAGTGGAACAGATCTGAGAACCCTGATATAAAACCATCCTCATATAGCCATCTAATCTTTGACAAAGCAGACAAAAACATGCAATGGAGAAAAGAATCCCTTTTCAATAAATGGTGCTGGGAAAACTGGATAACCACTTGTAGAAGGCTGAAGCAGGATCCACACATTTCACCTCTCACAAAAATCAACTCATGGTGGATAACAGACTTAAACCTAAGGTATGAAACTATTAGAATTCTAGAGGAAAATGTTGGAAACACTCTCCTAGACATTGGCCTAGGCAAAGAATTTATGAAGAAGACCCCAAAGGCAATCACAGCAGCAACAAAAATAAATAAATGAGACCTTATCAAACAAAAAAGCTTCTGCACAGCCAAAGAAACAATCATGAGAGCAAACAGACAATGTATAGAATGGGAGAAAATTTTCACATCCTACGCATCTGATAAGAGGGTCGATAACTTGAATCTACTTAGAACTCATAAAAATCAGCAAGAAAAAATCAAACAACCCTATCAAAAAGTGGGCAAAGGACATGAACAAAAACTTTTCAAAAGAAGACAGAATAATGGCTAACAAACATATGAAAAAATGCTCAACATCTCTAATCATCAGGGAAATGCAAATCAAAGCTGCAATGAGATATCACTTATCTCCAGTAAGAATGGCCTTTATCAAAAAGTCCCCAAACAATAAATGTTGGCGTGGATGTGGAGAGATAGGGACACTCCTCCACTGCTGGTGGGACTGAAAACTAGTTCAACCTCTGTGGAAAGCAATATGGAGATACCTTAAAGTGATACAAGTAGATCTACCATTTGATCCAGCAATCCCATTACTGGGCATCTACCCAAAAGAACAAAGGACTATCTACAAAATGACACCTGCACTCGAATGTTTAGAGCAGCGCAATTCACAATTGCAAAGCTGTGGAAACAACCCAAGTGCCCATCAATACATGAGTGGATTAATAAAATGTGATATATTATACCACGGAGTACTATTCAGCTCTAAGAAACAATGGTGATATAGCACATCTTATATTTTTCCTGGATAGAGCTGGAACCCATACTACTAAGTGAAGTATCTCAAGAATGAAAAAAACAAGCACCACATATACTCACCAGCAAATTGGTATTAACTGATCAGCACCTAAATGGACACATAGGAATTACATTTATTGGGTATTGGGCAGGTGAGAGGGGGGAGGAGGGGATGGGTATACACATACATAATGAGTGAGATGTGCACCGTCTGGGGGATGGTCATGCTTGAAGCTCAGACTTGTGGGGAGTGGGAGGGCATGGGCATTATATGCAACCTTAAAATTTGTGCCCCCACAATATGCTGAAATTAAAAAAAAGAATATTTTTGAATCTTAAAATCATATGTGAAAGTTCTAGATAAACAGAACAATAATGTCTACAAAATGACATTGCATGCTAAAAGCCCCTAGTATAATCTTGTTTCATTACAATATATGTGATTCTGAGTCTAGGTGGCCAAAAAAGGAAAAGAACCCTAGTCACTCTTATTCATAGATATTATTGACAAAATATTAACTACAACATTTAAAAGTGAGAAAAAGAAAAAATTCTAAGGGCAAAAATAAAAAGAGAAACACAAAAGAAGCAAGGGTTGCAAAAACTTACCCCACTTAGATCTTGGAATTGAGAGAGACTTTCTACATATATGAGGATGGAGTGGTGTGGAGAGAACAGGCTCCCTGTGTAATGTCTGGAACCCAGGAAAACATAGTTGCCCACAAATTACCTTGGTTAAATTACCTTTGCTCATCAACTTGAGACAAAGCCGTAAGCATGCCACTTTGGACGTACAGAAGGCCAAAGTAAATGCACTCAGAAATGATTAGGATTTGGTCTGTTCCATATGTGGGTTCACAGTCTAGATTGCTCATCTGTGGAGGGCAAGGCCCTGGAACAAACTGATAGCATAATTCAGGCACCTTCTTTTTACATCATAAAAAGCTCTGGTTGAGGCAGATGAGAAACTATTCCTTTAGTAAAGCATGCATGATAGAGAGACCTTCAGGCAAGATCCAACCAGCAGAAAATGTAAGGAACTAGAGGTTCAAGGATTATATGTACAATATTTCATAAAAAGTAAGTGTGAATCACTGGTTTTCTGTATACAGTGACATAAAAATGGATGATTTTGAAATATTGGAATTAAGAAATATAATCATTGTAATAAAAATGTTAAAGCTTTCAATAGGAGTGATAAAAAGTGGACTTAATCTTGGTAAGGGAAAATGAATGAGTTGAAACCAAAAGAAAAAGTATGGTGGCTCACGCCTGTAATCCTAGCACTCTGAGAGGCCTGAGGCTGGCAAATCATTTGAGCTCAGGAGTTCGAGACCAGCTTGAGCAAGAGCAAGACCCCATCTCTACTAAAAAAAAAAATCTAGTAAGTAATAACCTAATATATAGTAATAATTTTAATATATAGTAAGTCCTAGTAAATCCTCACTTGAAACACTGTAAGTGGGTTCTTGAAAACTATGACCTTAAACAAAACCACATGCAGCAGGTCCTTGAATGTTGTCATTTCATTATAACATTGATGACAAAAAAGAATTGGTTCATTATATGTTCTTTCACCTAAAGTCACAGTTTCCAATATTAATATCGACAATATTGAGGACTTACCGTCTCTCCCTTTATTCACACACACATGTACACACATAGATCTCATGAGATAAACCACATAACATGAAGTAAATTCATAATATGAATTGAAAATATTTAAGTATAAGTATAAAATATTTCCATTTTTTCTAATACTTTCTATGCACTTTAAAATCTTCTTTCCTACTGTGCAATTGATTACTGTAACTGCTTCTAGTTTGAGTGCATGAATTTCAATCATTTAAAATGTCTTTAAATATTTGATTTAGAGTCCTCCTCCTTCCCAAATTTAGCTTTGTAAGTTTCCTTCCACCATCTTGGGTGGGGTGGACACAAGATCTACTCTTTTTTTTCTTTTTCCATTTTTTTTTTATTTCAGCAAATTATGGGGGTACAAATTTTGGGGTTTCAAATAATGCCCTTGCCCCCCC
>CAUYPO010073517.1:0-72883 GCA_963574435.1 Cheirogaleus major | reverse complement strand
TTTGCCTATGCATTTTCTCTCTAATAAAGTCTAATTATTGTACTAGGATACATCTTGAAGTTGATTGTTGTAGGGCAATTTTCCCAGGGACTTGATGAACCCTTCCAATATAGATTCAGATGTTCCTTTATTTCTGGTGAGTTTTCTAGGATTAGAGTTTTAAATGTTAGTTCTATTCCATTGTTTTGTTTTTCTTCAAAGACTCCAATTTTACATATTATGTTAGATCTTCTTTGCCTCTCTTCCATTTCTACCACTTTCTAGCTGACACTTTTTTTAAACTTCTGTCTTTATCTCATTTTCTTTCCCTTAGTTGTTTTCTTGCCTTTGTTCGATATATTTTATTAATTTTTAATTTAAATCTATTACTTTGGGCACCTTGTAATTCAGTCTTCATTTTTGATATAGCTTTGCCTTTTTACTTCCATTTCTTTCCTGTGTTCAATCAACTCTCACTTCATTTCTTTCTGTTTTTTTGTCCATTTCTATTAGCTTCTGAATTTCTGATTCAATGTTGTTAGCTCCCCCTACACCCATACCACCAAACGATTGTTTGAGGATATTTAATTCAATATGGAATATTAGGTACAGTTTCCTTCTGTTTTGTGGGGTGGATTTTCATGAGCTGAAATGTTTTGATTCTCTTTTTCTGTTTTCTTCTTATAGTAGCCTCACATAGATGAAGACTGCTTGTGTTCATTCATTTCATGGACAGGCTCTTGACTATGGGGTAGTTTTTAAGATTCTTGCTCTCAGTGTATCCAAGTGCCCTTTCAAATGGTACCCCCTTTTGTGGTGGTGGTGGAGGAGTTAGGGGAGGAAATTGTGTTGTTTGACTTCTGGTTCTTTTTTATTTTGCAGGATCCTAAATTTCTCCCTTATACCAGCCACCCTCTCCCCCTTTTATTTTTCAAAAAGAGACTGGGTTGATTGCTACAATGTAGAGAAATGAACTAATTCAATATATCCATGGAATGAATACATTTCGATATCCATACTACTTGATCTCTTAGCTGTTTTCAACACTGTTGACCCCTTCTTCATTCTTTAAACTTCTTTTTCTCCAGCTTTTCCTCTTACCTCTAGGGCAGCTCCTTCTATATCTCCTTAAGAGTCTCATTCTTCTTTTCTGGTTATTATTTAATAAATGTTAGACTTTCTCAAGGCTTACTCTTTTTCTGTTCTACTTTCTTTTTGGGTTGCACACATCACTGCCCATGACTTCAATTAACATCTGCATTCACATGATTCCTAATTTTTATCTGTAGCCCAAACTTATACTCTGAGCTCTAGACTCATATGTCCAACTGATGATGTCTATACTCAAAGACACCTTAATTTCAGCATGTCTGAAAAAGTGAACTCATTCTACTCCTTACCCTAATGACATCTCTTCAGTTTTAGAAATCAGAAACCTTGAGGTTACTCTTGACAACTTCTTTCAACTACTCATATCCAGGTTATCATCAATTCCTACTGATTTTATCTTATAAAAGTCTTTTGACTCCAACGACTAATCTTCACTTGCACCACCACTTTCATTTTTCACCTGAATTACATTTGCCTAATGAGGCTTCTCAAATGTTTTCTCCCTTTTATCTGTTCTCCTCCACAGAGCAGCCATAGGGATCTTCTAGAAACTATAAGGTGTGTTATCCCTACTCGATATTCTTCCATGGCTTCCCATAGCTCTTGAGACAAAGCCCCTTTGTGGTAAGAGGGAATAAGCCTGAGGGAAGAACTAAGGGAGAAATTATCTTCCTGAAATCATGTATCAACATCCGTAGGGCTTGGAAAACACTGACTTCCTGACCAATTCACTATTGTCCATATATATAACTACCTTCCATTTTCTCTGGTATAATTAAATAGGTCTGTTAATTATCCTGAAGTGTCCATGATCCTGCCTTCCTGAGTCCTACTTCCTAGTTTAATATTGTCCCCTTTGTCACAATTTACCTGCTCCCTGCCTTGGCTGTGCAAACTCCATTCATTTGCATTTCTTCACCCCCGCCCCGCCGAGTATTCACTGATAGATATAAATATCCTTTTGTGTTTCTTCTTACTAACCAGAGGGGTTTACCTTGTTTGTCGAGATTCCTAGTTGAAGGGTTTCATCTAAAACAAAAATCTAGTTCTTCACATAGTTTCTCTCGGCACCTGGGTGGTACTCTTTCATTTATATGGGGAAAGATTCTGTCTGCACTATCATCTGCAGTTCGCTGGAGAGTCACCTGGCCAAAAATATGTCTTTACCTGAAATTGTCATTGTCTGTCTCTTCATAACTCCCCTGGAGACACTTTACTTTAGCAAACATCTATGGAGCCCCTACCATACTCGAAAATTATTTTGACAGCTGCTGGTATAAACACAGAGATGTATATGATAAAGACAAAGTTCCAGCGTGTTGTAGAAGAGGACATAAATAAAAACGTTTGCCTTGTTGAAGGCATCGCGTTATTTAAAGAGAGAACCTTTTCTCAGTGGTCTTGCTTAGTTATCCGCTTAACGTGGGATCTGCAGACAGACCAATAGATGGGGAGATATCATATCTATCATTTATCTATATCAGAGGGCAGAGGTAGGCCGTGAAGAAGAGATGGGACGTCACGGTGCCAAGTCCTCCTGTCCAGCAGAGTTTCTCAAACTCCTTGCCCGCACGGTTCCTATAACACTGACGGCCCTAAGAACAGCTGTTTACACACTTCTTCTCCCCAAGAGACTGAGGTGCTTGAGCGCAGAGTCCCGACTTCTCTGCCGTATGCACCGCGCGGGCATTTAAGACCTCAAGGAGGAAGACGCCAAAGGTAGCCCTCGCCCAGCGCAGTTGCTGAGCCGACGCTGTGGGAGGGATTTACGCACATCCAATCATTTCGTACGCATCCCTCTGTAGCCAATGAGCGACGAGTACGTCCTCCGCCGCCCCGCCCCCGGCCGCCGCGTGGTGGAGGAGCCCGTCGCGCGCCACTGACGTCACCAGCATGCGCGCCGGCCGCTGCAGTCCACCTGGCGGAGTAGTCTGGCACTTCTAGCTACTTCCGAGACCGCTGCTTGGTGGCCGCAGTCTCCAGGTCCGGAGGTCCCGGTGTCACACACAGGCTCTGCGACATGTCGATGCTGGCTGAGCGTGAGTGTCGGACGCGGAGGCCAGACCCGGGCGCTACTGTGATCTTAAGATGCTGGGGGACGCGCGCGGCGACGGCCCCGAGTGGCTGGGGCCGCGGGTCTCCGGCGCGCCCTGGGCGGGGTCGTCAGAGGCCGGGGGTCTCGGGGCTGGGAAGCCCGGCCCGGCTGGCTCTGCCCGCCGCAGCGGTTTGCCAAGCTGGGCCTTCCCCGAAAGTTAGCGGGCGGTCTGACCGCGAGCGTCTCCCCGAGACGCCTGTCCTCACACGCAGAGCTGGGGTGCGCGCGGGGGGTTCGGAAGGGAGTCAGGACGCTGGGTCCTGGGCCTGGCCCTGCCGCCGCCGGTCCTGGGGACCCGGACTGGTTTCTTCACTCCCCGGGTCTCAGCTTCCTCGGGTCGAAAAGAGGAGGCGAGGCCGGAAGGATCACTTCAGGCAGTGTACTCTCGTTATCGAAGATGCCTTGGACCCAGAAAAAAGAAAAACAAAGGCGTTAGAAGTATCAAACACAAGAAGTCAGCCTTTTTTGGGGTGGGGGACATGCAGGGCTGATGAGTAACTGTACATAAGACTGACGGTTTTGACTTGGTCAGTGGAATTACTCTATCACTGAAGTGTTGGTCTCAACCCCCCATCCTGCCTCCTTTTGCCTTTGACATTTACCCTCACTTTGTGGAGCAAAGTCCGTGAGTTCCCTGTTTTCTGGAGAGGCTGTTTCACTTCCGAATGGTGCCTTGTAGCTAAGGCTGCTTGCCACCAGATGGCAGTCGTGCTTTGGCCATGAAAAGCCGGTCCTTAACTTTTCTTTGAAAGTAGTGTAGTGAGCAAGGAACCGAAACAGCTTATTTAACAGACTACCTGCACCTGCACGACGGTTTGTGAAATGAATGCTGTCAGGCATCCTAATTTCTAAGAGGATGGAGCACTAGGAGCACGAAACGAAATGGGTGAGGCACCACCTCGATTTTCCAGGGGCAGAAATTGAAGTTCAGAGGAAATAATTTGCCCCAAGTCATTGAGCTAGAGAGTGGCAAACTTGGTCTGGTTATCTCTACATCTTTATGTTCTTACCACTGAGGCCAGCAGTTTTCTACTGTTCTTAAATGGGGACTCGTAGAAAGGAATATGTTTTAGACAGAGAATCTATGGGCTCTATTTCTTGATCTGTAAAAATGAGGAGTCAAGATTAGAGACTAGGTAGTTAAGATATCTTCTGGTTCTCCGTTCTTTAATGTATATTTAATTCAGCATGCACTTGGGAACATTGGCCCTGGCTTTGCCATTCTTTTATGTCTATTTCCTTGATCAGTTTCTGTGAGGCTATTTAAAAAATTATCTTGTTACCTTCATCACTAGATTGCCTTAAAAAAAATCAGTGAGATGGTGAATATGAAAATAGTTTGAAAAGTTGCAGGTGCTATAGAGTTATAAAGTACTATTAATATTTGTAGACATCAGTAGTTCAAATTGCTTCTCAAGAGAATGTTTTCAGCTTTTCTCTCATCATTAATTCAAATTTTCAAATCTTTCTCATGATATATAGTATTTTGTGTTGTTCTTTTTTATAATATGCTAAATTAATGTTTACAACATTCTCTGTGATTAGATATTTAGGATTAATATTGTTAAAAGGAAAAACCTTAGACGAGATACATTTAACAGAGCTTGAGCTAAGAATGATTTGAGAATTGGGCAGCCTACAGAACCAGAGCAGGTTATAAGAACTCCGGCCTGCTACGTGGCCAGGCAGCATTTATGGACAGTAAAGGGAAGTGAGGTACAGAGGTAGTTTAACTGGTTACAGCTCAGCCTTTGCATTTGCTGTATTTGAGTCAGCTGGCTGCCTGCAGTTGACTCAGACTCAGTTGCTTGTTACAAGAACACACTCCTAGGTTAGGCTTTCACTTGGCTTACATACTAACTTGGGTTGCAGTTAGTGAATATTTTCAGTTAAGTATGCTGTTTCCTTTGTTTCCCCTTGTCATATGGATTGTATTTTGTTTCCTTTCATCACCACAGGCACTTTTTCTATTTTTTAAAATCTAGTGATTTTCTTGGTGTTTTTCAAAAACATTCTTTATCCTGTATTTCTCTAATCATTAAATGTTATTTTATTAGGTCTCTACAATGTAAGACAAGAAATCTAGCTTACACAAACTTCTCCCTGTATAAGACAAGAATTTCATTTATCATCCTCACTTTCCAGGCTTTATATAATTTGGAGTTTTAGACTTAGATTATTCATTGAGACATTACTTTTTTCAGACTCTTTTCTTTTCTAGACCAATCTTTGACACTTGCAGTCATTACA
Organism: Cheirogaleus major; assembly: GCA_963574435.1. Classification (NCBI taxonomy): domain Eukaryota; kingdom Metazoa; phylum Chordata; class Mammalia; order Primates; family Cheirogaleidae; genus Cheirogaleus; species Cheirogaleus major. The sequence goes on along the minus strand of CAUYPO010073517.1, from coordinate 67,449 downwards.
TTTTGTAACCAAATCACAATACTGTAGTTAATGGATTTTTAATTCTCATTGCATTAAAATTTTATATTGCAGTTTCCTCAATCTTGAATATGTCTTGAATAATTTTTTAATAAAAATACATGGATGGTATATTTTGAACTCTTGAATATCTGAAAGTGTCTTTGGAAAAATAAAAAGATGAAACTTCTGTCCTTGGCTCTTGGGACTCAGCACATCCTTTAGAGTAAGCTGAGTCCTGGCAGCATAGTCATGTGGTGCCTAGCACAGAGTGATTGAATTCCCTTACAGCTGTCGTATGGACAGTTTTTATTGGCCTTACCACAAAATGTATCCTGACAGAGCCATACAGTTAGATCTCCAAATAGGAGTCATCCCCCAACTAGAGGATAGTTAGCCACGTTGTTCCAAGTAGGGATTCTGCAGATTCGGGGCACCCTGCCCTGAGGTTCAGTGCTATGCTATATACACTGCCATTCCAGCTTGTGTCAGGGGTTCCCAAGGTCATCCCCAGATTCAGCGATTTGCTGAGATTCAGGGCTCAGAGTGTAGGCAGACTCATGGCTGAGATTTATAACCACAAAAGGATGCAGAGCAAAATCAGCAAAAGGAAAAAGTATGTGGGCACAGTTCAGTGAGATAATGACAGTGAGATAATGCGCTTAGATTGATGCAGTAGGTGAGTGAGGACAACACTGGCCTCCAAATTTCTTAGGTGGCCACAGTCAACTTTGGGTTTCATATTCTTGTTCCTTGAACCTTTGGGAGTCTTTATCTCTGCCATAATTTTCCTTAAAACTACAAGGATAAACTTGAGTTTATAACGGTGAGTAATTTATATGCATTTAAAAAATACTTACCTTGATGAGACTCAAAGCGGTTCCCTTAATTCAATTATCTTCCTTGCTTCCTTCCTTTTTTCCTTTTCCCTTTTCTTTCCTCCCTCCTTCCTTCCTTTTTTTTCATTCATTCACATATTTATTGAGTGCCTGCTATGGGCAAAGTGTTTTTATACTTCTTGCAGTGAAGCATAAGAAAAAATGAGACATGAATATGAGTCTTAAGGAGATTATGGTCTAATAGTAAACATAAAAGACGGCTATAAGTAACTGTATCACAGTAGACTGTTAAGTGCCAAAAAAGAAATAAATAATTTATTCTGTAAGTTTAAAGGCAGGAGTAATTTGGCCTTAGGGCATCCTGGTGAGAAGGGATGGCGTTCCATCTGTAGGTCACTTGTGTGGAGGGTGCAGTTGCCTCTCTCTAGGAGCATAATGGCTGCTGTATGCTGCGCATTAGGAGCAGAAGCTTTGAAGTCAGTAGGACTTTGATTTGTTTAAAGGGTCTGGTTTTTACTTGGATATGTTAGGCAGATTTTTTTCTCCAAGCCTCAGGTTTTCTCATCTGCAGGTAGAGATGATAGTATCTACCCTCATTGGGTTACTGTGAAAATCTAATTGTGTGTAGCGTTTGGCACATAATGCACAGCAATGGACACTGTAACGCCTGCTGCTGCTGCTGCTGCTGGTGATGTCAGTGCTGGTGTTGGGAGAGGCCTTCACTTGCTGCCAATGGCTGAATGTGGAAGGCCCGACTGTGGTGTCTTGAGATCATTTCACTTTGTCACATTTGGAGGGAGCACTTCAATTTTAATCTTATGAGGTCAATTTATATGTTGAGAATATACCGTTATTAGGGAAACCAGGATAAATGATCCAGTCTATTAACATTCTGTTGGATGTTGAATCTAATATCTGTATCATAATGTGTGTCATATTTTATGCAAGTATGTGTGCATGTGTTATGTATTAAAATGTGTGTATCCGTGTGCTATCTTCCAGATCCGAAATATAAATTGCTGATGAGATACTTCTTCATTTCTAGGTCGGCGGAAGCAGAAGTGGACTGTGGATCCAAGAAACACTGCGTGGAGTAATGACGATTCCAAGTTTGGCCAGAGGATGCTAGAGAAGATGGGGTGGTCTAAAGGAAAGGTATTTTGGGGAACAGCAAAAATAATCTGAGCCATGCAAAGAGATTACAGATCGGGAGAAAACATCCTTCTTATGAGACTGAGAGAAGTTTATGTTTTGGATCAATAAGTAATTTTGATCCCAAATCAAAAATTTTCATGACCTTATGGTAATAAAATTAGAATTGTACATAAATGCCAACTCTTTTTATCATTTAATTGCCACGATTAGCATCTTTTGTAGACAGTGCCTTTTAACTAGTAGCTCGCGGAATCATATTTACCCATTAGAGTTTTATATTTTATTCTCCTTTGTAACTAGACTACATATTTTTTTTCTTTCCTCACATACTATTTATTTTTGACTCCAGTAGGGCTTCTACTGGTATCTCTCCACTTGAATGGTTTTTGTTAAGGTCTTTAGTGATCTTGTTGCCAAACCCAGTGGACCCATCGTTTGTTCTCACATTACCTTACCCCGGTGGCAGCATTGGACATAAGTGACTGCTCTCGCGTTGTGAAATACTTGTCTTGGCTTCCACAGTACTACCCTCTCTCCTGTCCTTCATTTTACCTCACCAGCCATTCCTAAAGTTGTCGCTGTCTTTTCTTCCTCCTCCAGACATGTGATTATTGCACCTGCTTGGGTTCAGCCCCAGGCCCATTGCTGTAGTTTGCTCAGGTGATTTCATTCATTCTCATGCCACACTTTATTTAAAGTCAGAGAACTGCCATTTTTCTATATCTAGTCCAGTTCTGTCCTCTGAGCTCCAAATTTGTAAATTCAGCAGCCTACTTGACATTTCCACACAAGTAAGCATCTCAAAGGGATCATTTTTAGTATAAAGCTCTTAATCCTTCAAATCTTTTCCTTCACAAGTTTTCCCCGTTTTTGCAAATAGTACCATTCACCCACCTGCTCGAGCCAGAAGCCCGGGAGTCATGTTCGCTCCTGCCCTGGTCCAGCCATGGTCATCCTCGCTCTGATGCCCTCCTTAGCCTCTCAGGTGCTCTTCTGCCTCCCTTCTTTTTCTCCCCTGGCCTATTTGCCATATAATGGCCAGAGTGATCTTGCAAAATACGGAAATTAGATCAGGTCATTCCCTTGCTTGAATGACCAGTGGTTTCCCATTGTGTTTAAATCTGAATTCCTACCATAAGTTCCAAGTTCATTTGCGGTCTGTCTTTTTCCTGTCATCTTCCTCTTCATTCACTGCTGAAGCTTTCCTGAGTACCTGAGGTTCTCTAGTACACCAGGCTGTTTTCCACCTTAGGGTCTCTGCATTTGATCTTCCCCTTACTGGAACATCTTACTAGTGAGTGGTAACTGAGGCAGGGGACTTGGAGTCCCCCCTCCCTTGTTCCTCATTGTTTTGTAAAAGTGTTTGACGGAGAGAGCCATGGACTCACAACACCTAGGACACCCACCATGGGCCTCTGTCCTTGTGGCAGTGCCCTGCTGCTGAATGTCAACAAGAGGCAGGATCCACTAGTGTTCACAGGGGCCTTTTATTGCTCTCAGCTGTCACTGATGTGCACCCTTGGTATTACGGACATATTATCTTGTAGGAATCCTTTAGACTGGGTCCTCTGAGGTGAGGATAGCGCCTCACTCTAGGAGTTTAGTAATTAGTTGAATGTTGGAAGGAAGAAAGGTAATCTCTCTTTCTACCTGGTAAAAATGCTAACTCTCTTTGTGTTTAATCTCCACAGGGTTTAGGAGCCCAGGAGCAAGGAGCCACAGATCACATTAGAGTTCAAGTTAAAAATAACCACCTGGGACTTGGAGCCACACTCAACAACGAAGTGAGCAACATGGTGCCTGCTGGGGGTTGTCCTTGCATGACTGACTTCAGTTTTGTCAATCTAAAAATTTTAACCCAGTCAAGTTGATTGATCCCTTTTTAACTCTTCATGTATGTATTATCCATGTTTTGGATAAATAGCCCCTGACTCAGCTGGTGCTTCATGGTGAAACATGCCATCACCTTGCCTTGTTGTCCTCATGGGTCCTTTGCTTGCTTATGCCTAAGGGATCCAAACTAGTTTATTGCTAAACTTTGCAGAAAATTTTCTTTTTATAGAAATATTCATTTCAGGACAGAAAGGAATTTTTAAAATCTTTACCTGTGTTCTGATATATTTATCTCATGAAAAGTTGGTGGCATTTACTTTTAGAAATACTGCAAGAAATTGGTGTTTTTTTTTCCTGTCCCTTTTTCTGCCTCTGACTGTTGTATACAGCAGTTGAATTTATTCACATTTCCTCTTGAACACTGACACTTTGAAAATGTGGCACTGTAATTAAAAATGAGTGGCCTGCCATGTTTTTCATTTTTAGTATCATTGTTCCCTTTAACAAGTGTCTAAGCTGAAAGTTTTGTTGCTAAATTTTTGCAGCAACAGGATCTGGTAGAAAATCTGGAGAATTGCTTTAGATAAACTGACTGGCTTTGATGAGTTCAGGAGCTCTGAGTAGTAGGTGGTAGCAGCTATAATTTTCAGCCGCTAAGGAAAGCGTTTCTATAAAGTTGATTTCCAGTGTAGTTGTTGAGAGAGAACACAGACATACTTATTTTCTTAGGAGAAGCGTTGCCCAATAAACCTATTCAATATGCCTTTACCGTAGGTATTCTTAACAAAGAAAGCTTAAGAATGTGTATGAGGCAAATTCATACATTGAAACCCTGTATGCTAGTGGCTTACATTGTTTGGAGATCTTCATTCTCTTATAAAGCCAGATTCTCTTTGTTATGATGAACTTATTAGTTAACCACCTTACAAATGGGGCTTGTTGATTCAGGGGGCTTGAGGTCCTTCCTCCTCCCTTTCCCCAGAATTTTGTAAAATTGGGGTCAGTGCAAGTAATTAGAATTGGGCAAAATATTTTAAGTGCTATTTAGCAAGGAAGAGAGCTTCTATGTCCCTAACTGCTCTTGTCCTTTGAATTACATAATTTTCCTTAGAAAAAATGGTAATTTTATTTTGCTTTGTTTTAGTATTTCGCACACAGGCATGTTGCTGATTTGACTGTAAGTTGATTGTTGAAATCAGGGCTTAATCTTCCAAGAAGCCTCTTTTTAATACTGATCAGGATAAAGAACATTTTGAGTTTTTATTTCTCGAATTCATTTAAATGTATCAAATAGTATTTTGATGAAACTTTCAAAATTTCGTATTAACTACCAGATTTCCTTGATGGCACAATGTATCTTAGTCAGTGTAGGTAAACTCCAGTCTTGCTGCTCATTCACTTTTTTGGTGTTTTCAGGACAACTGGATCGCACATCAAGATGGCTTTAACCAGCTCCTGGCAGAACTAAACACGTGCCATGCGCAGGAAACAGCAGGTAGGAAAACAGACTTGTTTTCCCTCAGGTTTATAGAAGACATAAGCTCTCAATGTGTAATATTTTTATCCACATTTTTTGCTTTTATTATTTTTTTTAACTGGCACATAATTATACATATTTACAGGGTACAGTGTGCCATTGCAATATGTTTATACAGTTTATCAGGGTAATTAGCATATCTGTCATCTCAGACGCTTATCATTTCTTTGTGTTGGGAACATTCAAAATCTATTCTAGCTATTCGAAAATACACAATAAATGGTTGTTCATTATAGTCATCCTGTGGTTCTATAGAACTGTGGTCCCCAAGCCCCAGGCTGAGGACAGGTACCAATCTGTGGCTTGTTAGGAACTGGGCTGCCCAGCAAGAGGTGAGGCAGGAGGTGAGTGGCAGCAAGGAAGGGAAGCATCTGTTTTTACAACTGCTCCACATCACTTGAGCGCTCCACCTGAGCTCCACCTCCTGTCAGATCAGCGGAGGCTTTAGATTCTCACAGGAGTGCAAACTCTACTGTAAACTGCATGGAGGGATCTAGGCTGCACGTTCCTAATGAGAATCTAACGCCTGATGATCTGAGGTGGAGCCGAGGCGGTGATGCTAGTGCTGGGGAGGGGCTGCAAATACAGATTATCATTAGCAGAGAGGTCTGACTGCACAATAAATGTGATGTGCTTGAATCATCCCAAACCATCACTCCCACCCCCCCAGTCCATGGAAAAATTGTCTTCCATGAAACCAGTCCCTGGTGCCAAAAAGGTTGGGGACCGCTGCTATAGAACACTCGAACTTATTCCTTCTCTCTAGGTGTACTTTTGTATCCATTAGCCAGCCTTTGGCTATCCCGCTCCCCCACCCCTTCCCCACCTCTAATAACCACTATCCTACCCTCTACTTTTATGAGATCAACTCTTGGCTTCCACAGATGAGTGAGCGTGTGCAGTATTTATCTTTTTGTGCCTGGTTTATTTCACTTAACATAATGTCCTATGAGCTCATCCATGTCTTGAATGACAGAATTTCACTGTTTTTTTTTTAAGGCTAAATATAATGGTGTTCCATTCTGTGTATGCACCACATTTTCTGTATCCATCTTTTGATGGACACCTGAGTTGATTCCATATTTTGGCTACTGTGAATAGTGCTGTGATAAACATGGGAGTGCAGACATCTCTTGGTGATACACTGATTTCCTTTCCTTTCCATATATGCCCAGTAGTGGGATTGTTGGATCATATGGTAGTTCTATTTTTAGTTTTCTAAGGAGCCTCCATACTGTTTTCCGTAATGGTTGTACCAATTTACATTGCCACCAACAACGTATAAGAGTTCCTCATTCTTCACATCCTCACCAGCATCTGTTGTTTTTGCCTTTTTAAATATTTTTGTGAACTCTATTGCAAGCATCATATATCTGAAAGTCAACTGATTAAAGCTGTTTCAAATATTCATTTCTGTTTACAGTTTAATGATGCTTTCATTGGATGAACCGTTAGCACTAAGGAAACACTTTTTTCTCTATTAAGAGTTTGAGAATGGCGAGATAAATCAATTCAGTTTATACCTTGAATAGGAAACTGATCTTTCCAGGGATTCTTGAGTGTGAGTGAAAGATGTTTTGTTAAGCACCACAACATGGGAAATAAATGGCCTTTTCAATAAATGGTTTGGGGACAGTTAACTGTCCTTATAGAAAAAAATCAAACTTGACCCCTATCCCATACCATACACAAAAGCAATTCCAGGTGGATTTATTAGCAAGAATATGATAAGCCTAGCAATAGGCTTTTAGAAGATAATGTAGAAGAATTAAGGAAAGATTTCTTAAACAAGACATATATGCTCCTGAGTATTATGGTATTTGTCACAGTAAAATAAATCTAAGAACTACATGAGTCCCTTTTTGGTAGACTTAAGTTAAAATATGGCATGTGTAATTTATTTCATATTAAAGTTGTAATGAAGATTAATTAAAGAGTAGCAGGTACAGCAATTTGAATATCAGGTATCAGTTTCTATCTTAATGAATATCTCATTCCTCCTTATTAAGGAATATTCCAGTGTAAAGTTGTGCCAGAGTTTGCTCAGCTGTTCATTCACACATTGAAGGACTTGTGGTCATTATTTTACCATTATGAATACAACTATTAACATTGATGTATAGGTTTCTGTGTGAACACGGGTTTTCATTTCTCTTCCTCATTAATTACTAATGAGGATTTCATTAATTTCTGAAGGATAGTCTGGCCTGATCCATAGCACACAGTTTAAAAAAAATTTCTAATCATTTGATCTGAGTTTAATCATAAATGATGGGGCTCTATAATTTTTATTTGCTGTAAGACAGTAAGTGAGAATGGTTACATAGAGTTTAATATAATGCTTTTCATCTTTTTTTTTATCTTTTTTTTTTTAAGACTCCTTAGACAACAAGGAAAAGAAATCTTTTAGCCTTGAGGAAAAGTCCAAAATCTCCAAAAACCGCGTTCATTATAAGAAATTCACAAAAGGTAAGATTAAGCACTTTTTTATTTGTTGTTAAAATCTGTATGTTTGTACTCAGTTTCTTGAAGCATTTTTAGCTCCTGGCCAGCAGTGACATCTTGTTGTGTGGACGGTGTGACTAGCTGATGAAGCAGTGCTGAAGTCTCCGCATTAACTGTGAGTCTCGTTAAAATGCAGGTTCAGGTTCAGTAGATCTGAGTTGGGCCCCGGTTAGCTTTACAGGAAGTACAAGTCCTATGGTGTAGCTGAAAATGGAAGTCAGCTTACTGTTTAAAGGAAAAAAGGACTTTATGTGGCTAGGTTGGAAAATAATTTTAATTTATTGCTCAACATTTTTAGCTACATTTTTCATTTTTTTAAGAGCTGAGTGTTGGTGTTGAACAGTTCCTATTGTGCCATTTGAGAGAATGACGGTCTGTACTGAGAACTCCAGTATTATAAATTGAACTCCCTAGCAGACCCTTGTATTATTCCAGTTTCTGTTTCACAGGCGTGTTACCTTAGGCATCCCAGGGTCATTGTCAGCTAGTGTTAGGAAGCATGTTTGAGAGCTGGGTGGTCCATCCCATCTTCCTCCATCACTACCTGCCACGTGGTCACTGGTGAGTGCAGTTGTCCCGTTTAACCACTAGGTGGCGGTCTTGCACTGGTTGGAAACAGTTTAATTTGAATTTACCAGCTCCCCAGGTGGTTTCCCATCAAACAGCGTCATGAGTTAAACGCACTTTCCAGCCACAAAAGGCTACTTATGACACAATATACTTGAAGTATAATAAGTATGGTGATGATTATGTGGTGATCTTTGGTCACCATTTGGTGGTTCTTCTCTGGGAGGTGGGGTGTGTGTTCCTACCTCCATATGCCAGGAAAAGCCCATCTCTTGCTTCAGTCTTGTTGCCATGAGAGTGGAGTCCTTACCTCCTGCAACCACCTGGATAGCAGGGGGAGCTGGACTTCCCACTGCGCCGAACTCTTGCTGGCGTTTCTTATTTGGGGCCAGGACCCCAAAAGGTAAGGCTGGCTTTGGTTTAAGTGCGAGTGTGGGAGAGCTGCGCAGCCTGGGGATGGGTGCCAGGAGGGCCGGCTGCTCCCCTTCTCCCGGCAGGTGCGCCTCCTTCTCCCTGCCTCCCTCTCCCTTGCTAGCTGCAGGGCTTCCGACGAGGGTTCCCCTTCATTTGCCTTTAGTCTGCCGCAGAAGAGAAATAGGCTTTGTTGGCCCCTCAGTTCTTTGAGGAGAGAGTAAATGGTCATTTCATATCCAGTCCCTCAGATATCCCTTCTTTTTCCATTATACCCTGTAGGAGAAAAACAGAGATACAGCAGATGAGTGTTGTTTCAGAGCAAATGAATGAAATTAAGAGTGGCCTGCAACCTTTGGATGGTATAGCAGCCCTTTAAGCTTTTACTTTTGCAAATAGAATCTTCTGATTGTCCTTTAGTACCTGACTGCATGCGTGATTTCATCTGAAGCATTTGCTGAAGCTGGGATAAACCGCTTTAATCCACTTTAATCTAGTGGATGCTGGGAGCGTCTGCTTTCTATTTCCAGCTAAGCCACTCCCTTGCTGGGCGACCTTATCAAACTGCTTGGGGTGTTGTGCCTTTGTGTTCTTTGGTAAAGTGAGGCTTGTGTGTTCATTAGCCCTGCTTAGAGGGAAGGGGGAATGGGTATGCAGGGAAGAAAGAGTTGAAGCTACAGTGTCGGAAAGGTAGAAGGGGAATGGAGTGGGGAACTAGAAGACATGCAGACTGGGACTAATTGGAAAAGTGGAGAGAAGGAAACAAAAACCCAGGTAGTGAAGAAAACAATGGTTGCCCGTCCAGCTTCACAGCCCACAGTGAAGGCTTATGTTACAGTCTCCCCTAAGGTGGACCATCTCAGATCACAGGAAACCTGGCTTCTGGCCATTGCTTTCTCAACAAATCTCCTGACCATTTCCCTTCTTTCAGACTCAGTTTCCTCTTTTGTAAAATGAAGAAACATTTATAAGTCACTATTAAGGTCTAATGTAGGTTCTGTGTTATGATTTTTCAGAAACGACCCATTGTGTGGAACTTGTGCTTTTTCAACATAAAGTAATTCACTTAGTTGGTGAGGATGATTCAATAACTCATGTGTGGTCCAGGAAACTAAAACACAGGAAGATGGCATTTTATATAGCTTGGTGAAGAGTGAAGATAAAAATTTGACTTTAGTAAGATTACAGTAGCAAATAGTATTGTAAAATTTGTTACTATCTAAATATCGGCTATAGCATTTTAGTTCTGATACATGATTATTCCTTTCTCTAGCCCCAAATTTATAATTTTAATTTGAAAAAATTTATTATATACTTTTATAAGTCAATTTTATCCATATTTGTTTAAAAGCCTAACTCCAATGTGGTTTATTTGCAAAAAAAATATATGGTGAGGCTATATCTATAGAGGGGGAAATGTCAAGTTATACAAAACCATTTTTGAGGTTTCGTGTCTATACAGTGAGATGTCGTCAAGAGAGCATTGCTTTTTTTCCCCTCAGTTGTAATACGATGGGTGGATGAAAGTTGTATACACTGTAGTTGTACAGCTTCATCATTGGAATTTTGCAGACTTAGTCATATAACAGTTTATGATACTTTATGTGCTTCCTAAACAACTGCGTGTACAACACATGGTCCAGGTGTTGGCTTGCCGTGGGGAAGTACAGAGCTGTGGTGTCTGTAGCATAGTTAACTCCTCCCCACGGTTGGACTCTGGTCCTAAGGAGCATTAAGTTTCCTCTTCTGATTCTTTTGACATTTAAATATTGAATGGCAGCATTTTAGGCTTTAAAAAAAAATTAGACTAAATTATTATTGGTTATTGGGGTCTCACTTGTTTCACCCCACTCTCGGTTCTTTCTGATTTCCTGGTTTGCTAATATTACCTTTTAGTGGCGTTGCCTTTATCTTCTGCCCTAGGCTTACTGTCGGTCCTATGTGTTTGAATTAAAAAAAAAAAAATCAAAGTATAATATCATTTTATTTATCCTTCTTGACTGAAGAATGCAAATGGAATTTTCTAAACAATTGAAGCTACCTACATAAACCTGAAGTGTTTTGTATTTTAACAAACACATTTCTACAACCAACATTTCCTTGCCCTCATTCCTTTACTCCGAGTAGATAAACACTACTTTTCCATAGAGTTTTCTTTTTTTTTTTTTGAGCCTATTCTAATACAGTGCTACACTGCAGTTTTTATCCTTAGAGCTTGTTGGGTTATTGCTTTTGCCTTTAAAGTAAGTGGCTCCAAATCACTGTGATTCTTAAGTTCTTGTGTCTAGTTTTTATACTTTCATTTGCTTCCCATGTGGCCTTCCTGTATCGTAAATGTGCCTGACGATAGCAGTAGCGTTCCTCCCTTACGGTTAGCTGCTCTGGTAGACTGGAAACCTGGTAGTTATGATTATTAGACAGCAGCTAGAGTGATCCCGAGTGAAGAGCTCTTCTGTGACAGCATCTGCTCATCCTTGCGGGGACTTTGCCTCTCCACTTTGGAATCAAGAAGCCTTTCTTCCTGGCCTTGAAATGTTATGGCCAATTGAAGACAGATAGATGAACCAAATCCAGATAGATACCATATATTTCCTATTCTATTATCATTTTCTCTAAGATCTAAGTTTGTCAACAGTGTGTGCTATGACTAGACTATAATTCAGAACTGAGACTAATAAGCTTTTAAAACTCATTTTAATATATATTTTATTCAGAAGTGGCCGTAGTTTTCTAATGTTTATAAACCATTCACCAGGACCATTAATTAATAACTATCTCAAAATCGCTTTCATCTTCACATTTTTGTCCACTTTTAAGTTGCTTTCCATTGGTCTCTAACTCTCATTTCTCCTGTGTGTTCTTGTTTTCCAGATCAAATCCAGAGCAAAACCTGTAACAGTCCTGGTTTCTACATTTACTTAAGTGAACTTTGCTAAAGGATAAAAATTTCTGATACAAGAACCCATCACTAAAACTTTAGAAACATCTGCACCTTCACTGGTACAGCTTATTGTCTCTACCAGCTGGGCAGTTTTCCCTTTCATTTTTAGACTTGTTTTTAATCTCTGTGTATTCATATTTTGACATCCTGTTTTAGAATTGTGATCTCACATGCAACCTCCCTTCCTTAATCCCTCCAGCATTCTTTTTAGTTGAATTGCTGTAAGAGAGACCTTAATTTGCATTTCCTTTTAGGCTGTCTCTTCTAGTCCAGAGGACAGGTTAGGGACAGATGGCCAGGGCACATTTGGAATCAAGTACAGCTCCCTTTTCTGAACTGGAACTGCCACCCTGAATGTGCTTTGCAGTGGGAGATGGGTTGTGCTGCCAGTAGATCTCTACACCTCCTGGGAGTCTGTCTACCTCTCCCCACCACCACCAATTTCTTCTCCACTTTTCTGGTTCATTTTCTGAGCTCCTGTCTGTAATATGCTTCACTCTCTTCTTAAGTAGCTTTCTTTATATTGAGTCCTTTTGTGTAGATTCTAGTTAATCATAAATTAGAACCAGGCAGGTTTAGTGTCTGGCACAGGTAGAAAGGAGAGAGCAGCTTGTAGGGCCACAGAGGAGCCGCCTCCTGCCCGGAGCAGGTCAGGCTACCTGGACCACTTAGTCTGGTCCTGCTGCCTGTGAAACTGGTTTTGGCACCTGGTTTTGCGTTAAATCGGAGATTGTTTTGTTTTTTAATTTCACAGAGTCACTGAGCAATATCATATTTAAATGCCCCAGTGATAATCAGTGAACTAGAACCTTCTGGGTCATGATATTACTTTGCCAAGTCAGTTTGCTGCAGGAAACCAAGAAGGCGAGTGAGTCTGTGACAGTGGAATTTGGGCTTCCAACTCCAAACTCAAATTCCTGGCTGTGACCCAGAATCTCCCTCCCCCCAGAGCCTCAAGACTTTACATAGAGTAGTTACAGTTTAAAGTGCATTTACCATGAAGTTGACAAATGGGAATGGATTTGGCTGACTGCTCATAAAGTATTATTGGGCAGAAGTGGAAATTCCAAAGAAGTGAATTTTAGATTAGTTTGGTTTGTGGGTTTGAAATTAAGTTAAAGAATTTCTTTCTTTTTTTTAAAAAAAAATAAGAATCATAGAGCCTTTGGACATTGTTTTTACCAGAGCCATTTAATTTCCTGCTCTCATTATGTAGTCTTCTAGTTAAAGATGATACAGTGATAACAGTAAAGAACATATTAAAAGGAAATATCTGAACCCTTTCACCCTTATATAATAACTTTTACTTGCATTTATTCTTTTTAAATTTTCACTTATTGAACAAATAAGTATTGAGCTCCTGTGTGTCAGATATGGTATGTTCTCATTTGTGTACATCTGTGGAATTTGAAGCTATGTGTCTAGCAATATTATTTATTCTATATTTTATAATCATCCAAGTAGCTCATGTCCCTCTGAAGTGAAAGAGATCTAGTTTATAAATGGGGAACCCAGAGACCCAGAAATTGCACCTTGACGGCATACCAGTAGCAAGGCTAGCATTTAGTTTTCTTTGTAGTCTATGTGCTCTAGGTCTGCAGTCCCACGCAGAGGCCACACAGAGGCCTGTGAGGAAACAGGCCGTGTATCACCCTGAGCTCCACGCCACACCCCTCCCACCTACGACACCCTACCCCCTCTATCCCCGGACCTTGGAAAAATTGTCTTCCATGAAATCGGTCCCTGGTGCCAAAAAGGTTTGGACCACTGCTCTAGGTTGTTTGTGCAATTAAGAGAATATCAGGGGTTCTCATTCTAAAACATTTACTTAGTTTTTAAATTTACTTGATTTTATTTATTAATGAAAGAGTTATAATCCGTGAAGTGGGGCAGAAAGTCAGTAGTTCCCAAATTGTTTATTTCTTTTCCAAAAACCATTTTTCTTTCAGGAGTTGCATCATTTGTATTTGTGCTTCTTATTTTGGAAAAGAAGGGTCTTACTGAAAAGCATCATGTTGTTTTTCTAGGGAAGGATCTTTCATCTCGGAGCAAAACAGATCTTGACTGCGTTTTTGGGAAAAGACAGAGTAAGAAGACTCCCGAGGTATCAAGTCACACACAGTTGATAATGTTCTGTTTTCATACCGTTTGATTTTCAGCTGTGTATAGGACTGTTTATATCTACGACTAGTACTTTTCAGACAAAGTTACAAAAAACAAAAAGAAATTTTTATAGGCTTCGTAGAAAGGCTAAATATAATCCTCATAATAATAATAGCTGGTGCATAATAAGCTTTCTAAGGAATCTTAAAGAGGATATGTGTTATCTGCGTTTATTTTCTGGTGTGAGGACTAAGCTTGGGGAAGAATACCTACTGCTGATGTGCTCAAAAGGGGAAAATCTCTCTCCCGTCACCAAGAGGGTGGGAGGTCGCTCTCAGGGAATGTCTGGTTTGCTCAGACTGCATCGCTCTGCTTGGAATGCAGCTTGGGGAGCAGGAATGTCATATGCGTGCTCTAATACCGCTGTAGTCCGTTTTAAAAGCATTTGGAGGCAGTGCTGGATCAGCATCATGTGGGATTTAGATGGGATATTTCCTCCATTGTACAATATTGTTTGCTTCAGAATTAGAAGATAAAAATGGGGTGACTAAACTACACCTAAAATGGCCTGAGCCCAGATTCATAATCCTAATTATTAAATTGAGCTATATAATATTGCATGGAATTTTTGTGCTATTTCGAAGTGTGAGAGCCCTGAGTGTAGTTTGGATGTCAAAATATTAGGATTTTTGAAATATGGATTTCTAGAGATAATGGGATAAAGTATTTAAAATTGATATTGTCTAAGAAAACCTGGAATATGTGGTTGCTACAACTATTACTCAAGTAATCTGTCATACTTATGTTCCTTTATTTCTAGCCAAGGCCTTTAGTGACTATAGAACAAAAAAGACTTGTTATTTGTTGCATTTTTCCAGATTGACAGAAATTTTTTTTCCCAGGATGGTAGATAATTTGTTTCTTAATATTATTTTGAGAGTCCCCAGAATTACCAACAGTTAGGAGTTTCATTGGTGATTCCCTTTGTGATTGGGACTAAATTCCTAGGTCATCTTTTAGCTCTTTCTGCCCCGTGCTTTTAGCAGAGTGAGGGTGGCGGAAGCGGCCCTAGGAAGGACACCCAGCTTCCGGCGCTGCTGAGGGCTGGTGCCTGCTGGTCGGGCTGAGTCACAGGGAGGGCAGCCCTGGTGAGGGAGGTGTCCCCACAGCAGGCCGTGCTGCGTGTTCATTCACAGGCGCCTGCTGGAAACAGCCGTGGTCATCAGACAAGCTGGCCCTGGTCCCGCCTCTGCCCCCTGTGCTACTGTGCACCCTGGATCAGGCCGCTCTTCCCTGTTCACCAGGGGCTTTGGATCTGGCTTATCTCAGCCTTCTTCTTGAGCTTCTTTGGTTCTGCTCAGTAATTTCAGTATCCTCAGGAAGAACCCGCTTCCCAGTCCCTTCCCCTCTCGCACTCGCACTCTCCTCTACTCTGCCCCACCACCGCCCCCGTGGTCGAGCCCTGAATCTGTGTATCAGTCCCATGTCCCAGTTGCACCCTGGCGCTCAGCCCCCCCACCCGCCGCCCTCATTCCTGGATCCCCGCTGCGCAGGCCCTTCCGAGTCATCACCTCCTCAGATTACTCGGTCCTCCCTTTCCCCCAGCCCGCCTCTTCTCCAGCACCCTCTGTGAAACTTTACTGTTGCACAGATCAGGGAAGGACATTAATTGTGGGCTTTTGATAGAACTTTAAGAGAATTTGTGTGGTATGGAGAAAGCTTTCAGCTATAAGAGATTAGAGGTTTCTGTTCCTCTGGGAGACTTCTATCTGATGACGTGCTGGTGTTAGTTGCCACAAGGTTTTCAACACTATTTGTGTTGCTTGACTTTTGATGGTGCAGTCACTCCTGATCGCATTAAAGCGAAGAGTTCACCTGTTGGAGGCGCTTCAGAAGCAGTTCCTAGTAGGAGCCCAGGGAAAACCGGTTTTGGTCCAATTGGTGTAGAGATGATCAACCTTGATACGACACGGTGTTTTCTGCAAGATTTCTTTCTAGTCACATCGTAACCTTTCTAGTTTAACATTTTCTTCTGATGATGAATTAAATCCTAACTGTCGGTGAGGCCGTTTTCTACCAGGCGCTGCTCTCAGTCTGTAGCTGTGGGTCTCAAAGCGGTTGCCTTGGAGTTGCCTAAGGAGCTTTAAATGAATGTTATTGCCAGGGTCCTGCCCCAGACCAGTTAAACCCAAGTCTTGGGTTGGGCATTAGTATTACCAAAAGAAGAAGAAAATTTAAAAAGATTTTTTTTAAAAAAAAAACACCTCCCGAGTGGCTTCTAGTGACTGTAACATTTGGTAAGGAGAACATGGGCGGAAGCCCTGATGTGCGGCTCTACTCGGGGAGCTGCTGGCTTCAGTGTCACGAATGTTGCCGAGGACAGGGCCCCTCAAATCTTAATATGCACACGGGTTTCCTGGTGAGCTCGGTAAACTGCGGATTGCAGTAGATGACGTGTGGGCTGGGGCTGAGGGTCTGTGTTTCTGAGGCGTCCCCAGGAGATGCTGATGGTGCCTGCGCCACACTGAGAAGGCGGCCTGTGCATCATTGTGTGCTGGACACACCCACGTGTGTACAGAACATAGAATCTATTGAAATTTGTTTATATCACATTTAAGACAAAAATCTTTGTATAGAGCAGAATCACCCCAAAATTTATCTTTGACACACATGGATTTTCCTATATTGTTTGCTTTTACTGAGATATGCCTGTACCTTCCTTGAATAAACTGGTGCTAAGAAACCTGCCCTTATTAGTTGCAACAGCCTGTAAAGCCAAGGGCAACAGGCCTGTGATCAGATTTCTTTGACCATAAGCCCCGCCTGGCTTCTGTGCTGGGTCAGAAGGAACATTGTTGTTCCTGCCGTGCCCCCGCAGCCACATGGGCCTGAATTTGTACTTGGCGTCGCAGAGGCCGGAGTGCTGCTGGAGGTCTCAGAACCCGCGGTGGTGATGATGTTAAGACAGAGGTACCTCTGTGAGTGCTCTAGGTGAGGTGCTGGCACTGATCCGTCTTCCGCATGGAGAGTTACGGAACCTCGGCCTTGACCGCGTGTCTGACTTGGGCAGCATCTTCTCGTCCGTTAAGCCAAGCCTGGTGAGTTTCATCTCCACGCCCCTGTCACCCGGAGGTGAACTTCATTAAGCATCCGTGTGTCAGGCAGGCACTGTGCTAGACATCGCTGGTGTTGCCTCAGTTAGTCCTCATTGCAGTCCTGTGACACGAGGAAACTGAGGCTCCCAAAGTCACGGAGCGCCAAAGCTGCGAAAGTGGGCTCGGAATCCGCATCCCTCCAGCTCCGGCGTCAGCGCTCTTCCCGCCCCCGTGCCACGTTACTGCCAGTGTTAGTGAACTTTTTTAAAAAAAATTCTGCACTTAACTGATTTAGTTATGCTTTAGCAGTTCTCCTTGAGCTTTTGTCTGAGACACCAGTACTTAACACTGTATCATGACTGTGTGGGGAAATGATTGGCTCTTGTTCCCATTTTGTGGAAAATAATGGTTTAAACTTCCAGACTTCACTGCCTTGCTCTCGGTCAGAAGTGAACTGTTACGGGTTCGGAATGACCCCTGACCAAATGCCTGGGCCAGCCTGGGGAACAGTTTTACTTTCTTACTGAAGCT
The DNA here is from genome assembly GCA_963574435.1 of Cheirogaleus major. Classification (NCBI taxonomy): domain Eukaryota; kingdom Metazoa; phylum Chordata; class Mammalia; order Primates; family Cheirogaleidae; genus Cheirogaleus; species Cheirogaleus major. Next base: position 49,935 of record CAUYPO010073517.1, on the reverse strand, counting down.
TTGGAACACAGACGCTGTGTTACTTGTGTGTTTTCTGGTCTCTCAGATGAACTAGATGAGCCGAATATGTTTATATGCAAAAAACATCTGGTCAAGCTCCAACAAGAAAGTAAAATTTACATTTTAAGTTTTTTGTTTGTTTTTTTTTTTTTAACAAGGGAGATATTTTTTTGGTACAGTCCTAGATTTGAAAGCTTTTGGCTCAAGAACTCCTATGAAAATCCAGTGAAGTCCACTGTGCCCACACAAATTTTGCATGTACATTTTCTTTGTGAGCGTGGTACAGGTGAGCTTCAGATTGTGTAGCGGAACACGCTGTGCCAAACATCTGATCCCTTAATTATTTTGCCCGTAACATAGAGAAATAAAAAGAAAATTACATCAAAACACAACAACCCAAGCTCAACACAAGGTATCTAGGCCACGTCCATGAAATTCAGTCACCCTGTCTGTCCTCTCTCTGACCTGTACACAGACAGGTAATGAAGAAATTGATCCACTGTGTTTCACACATGGGCTTTCATGTTGGTCACATACAGTAGACAGTGAACAACTTAGGACTCGTGTTCCCATTTCTGAGTCCCCAGCACGGGATTGATTCCGGCGCTGGTGGGCACATGGTAGGGATACAGTAAATTGGAGTCTCATCGTACTTGTCTTTCTAAAAAATGGACTTCAGTTGTTACTCATCATAAAAATCATGGTTTGTTGTATAGCTTCAGGGTTGATATTTGAAATATCTTTTCCTTTTGAAATGTTAAAGTCAGTAAGCATCTCTTTTCTGAGAGTGGCCGTAGTCATCAGTCCACCTCCCATCCCAAGCACATCTACTTGTGCACATGGTAGGTTCCTCAGGAGGATTACTGAATGGATGTTTGCTTATGCCTTTTTATGTTTTTAGACATCAATCCAATTTACCAGGAATTGGCTTTCCGCCCTTGCATTTTACTCTAGAATACTTCTTCATAGCTTTGGCTATTTTTCGTTGCTGTAGAAGTGAAAGCATTCACATTGCTTCAAGGACTCAACTCCGAGTTCATCGGTGCTTAGTATTTCCTCAAGCTGCAGAGGCTGTTGAGAGGGGATGTTTCCTAGCTGAATCCGACTGTTCAGAAGATAAAGATCATTGCAAACTGCCAATTGCCCCGAAAACTTTTAATAAACTGTTCTGTGTGGAAATGGCCAGTGGTACATTTCTAATTTACAAGTTCTTCCTTCCCCACCACCTTTGTGCTATATTAATTGGAAGACAGCCACTCTGGATTGGAGTGCGCCTGAATTGGAGAAGTATGCGCTTTCTGTGGAGACAAAGAAATGATCAAATGTATTGAATTGAAATTACTAGAGCCCCTCGAGACCTGCAGAGGGGACTTGTGGCCAGTGCCTACCAGGAGTTGTGTACACGCATGTGCGAGAGTGTGTTTGTGTCTCTTCTCACTTGGTTTGCTAGTTGAAGTTGGAGACACTGAAAAACAAATTCCATCAGTTCCTATCTGGTTGAACTTCCTGCTACTCCTGTTTTTTTTTTCCTCTCTCATTTTTTCCCTCCCCCACCTTCCCAGTTTCCTTCCTCTACCCAGCTTGTTTCCTGACTCAGCCTTATCACTAGAGAAAATACTCCCAAACCCTATCGAGGATTGAGAACATGTTAACAACCGTCTTACTTTGTTTCTCTCAACAATATGCTTTTGGCATAGGCTCCCGGCAAGATAACTGTCAGTTTCTTCACCTCTGTAACCTGGTTGAATCAGAACCTCATATTTCTTATACTTGCCCAGGGGACCCAGTTAACGATCACTTTTCCTTGAATTCTTCCAGTGGCTTTTGCTTTTTGAACCGGAGCATGAATCTCCTTTCTTTCCCATTTCTTGCTGAGTATCCATTCTGAAAGCTACTTTTCAGGAGGTCCATCTCTGTAATTTGGTTGAATTCATGGGGCATTTTGGACCATTCTTTCTTCTGGTTGCAGTCAATGCCTTAAGTACCTCTTAGGGAAGATCACTGAGAAAAGAAGAGTCTTTTTTTGTTTTTTTTCAATTAACTTTTACTTGAAATGTCTTTGAATTAAAGGCTATTTCTCCTTTTGTTCTAAATTTTCGCGCTAATCCCTGTATGTACGGGTTAGCCCATCCAGTTTCATGAGTGGGTGATGAAGGGTGGAGCTCTTCATCCCGGGCCCACTCTGCCCACCTTCCCTCCAGACTCGGGCATCAGCGTTCCAAAGTCGCTGCTTTCCCAGCGGAGTCCTTTCTAAAGTAACCTTCAGTGAAGCTCATGTTAGAGATCAATTTAAATTAAGCCCACAAATAAGCCAGTAATACCGTTGAGTTCTAAAATTTATTTTTTTCCAGCAATGATGATTTGGTAATCATCATTGGTAATTCTTGTCATTATTTTGATCATTGATAACAGAGTCAAGGTTCAAAAGAATCTCTCTAAGCTGAGACAGTTGGCCAAACCACTTTCACCTCTTAAAGTTGAAATTTTATGAAGATATGGATAGTCTCATTAATACTAGAAGGATTTAATTTGGTAGCAGTTAGGTGAAAATTAAGGTAGAGGGTAGGGTATGTAACCTGCCCACCAGTTAAACCGTAGGTGGTATGGCACCTGTCCCTGTCCCTAGCTGCCTTAGGGGATTGCTCCTACCTGCTGAAAGCAACACTCTCTTTGCTTGTTTTCTGCGCTGGTGACTGCGTTTGAACTGCTCTGTTCAGACCTGGCCTTCGTATTTTAAAGGAGTGCATTCCGAGAATGGCATTCGAGGACAAAGGTATCTGGAAGGAATGTAACACAGTAACAGATGAAAGAATTGGACATGTTTAGCAGACAAGCAGTCAGGAAAAAGGAAGAGCTAGTACTGATGGACGAATTTTGTAGAAAGATTTCTGCTCAGAAAAAGGGGGCAGCAGGGGCTGGCAGAGGCAGCCAGCTGTAGCTCGCACCTTGTGGTTGGTTTCCTCTAGGATTTCCTGTGCTCAGCGGGAGTCTGAACAGAATGCATATGCGCTCTTGCAATTCTAACCTTCCTGATTCTGGAGGAAACGGAGCACATGAAATAATCCCATTTGAAATGGTGACTTGAAGTTTGACATCTTCCTTGACTACAAAGGAAAGCACATTACTTGGATCCTTGATTCTCATGTACTTGGGCAATTTTGGCTTTATCTACTTATGTTCTTTATCCAGGAGATGAACGTGAAAGGTCTTTGGTGTGTTCAAACAAGAAATTAAATAATCTTATGGTAAAATAGCAAATCATCTGTCTTAGCAGATTTAAGACTCAAAGGAGTTATTAGAAATGTTGAGTGTCAAGATGAAGAAGTTACCTATCTTGGTATCTCCTATTTTATCTATAAATTCAGTTTTCCTATCTATAAAATGAGAGTGTTGACCTGTATGTTCTGTGGTAGATTCTGTTTCCCAGAGATGGCCTCAGCAATACTCGCCACCCTTGCCCTTCCTCAACCGGAGGTGGAGTTGAGTTCCCCTCCCCTCCATCTGGGCCGGCCTGGGATTTGATGTCGCTGACAGAATCTAGAATCTAGCATCTGGCGGTGAGGATGGCGTGTGAGTTCTGAGGCTTTGTTAGCTAGAACGCTCACTCTTGGAGTTTTTGTGTAAGGAGTCCAGCTGCCCTGAGCCCCCAGGCCATGAGAAAGCCCAGCACACAAAGCAGCCCACGTAGAGAGACCGTGATAGGTGAGCTGCACAGGTGTCCTGGGCCTGCACAGAGAGAGAGGTGCCTGCACAGTCCGCTCCTCTGCCAGCTGTCAGTGCCTTTTGACAACCACCTCATGAGAGAGACTCTGAACCAGAACTGCCCAGCCAAGTCCTTCCTCGAATCGCTGACCCACAGAAATAGGGTATGGAAGTAAAATGATTGTTTCTGTTTTAAGCCACTAAGTTTCGGGGTGTCTGTTACATAGATGACTGTCCAAGGATTCATCATCCTGTGGTTCTCTGATCATACACTGATACCTGAATCTGTATATATACCTGGTATGTATACATATATGTCTCTATGTACCTATATATACCAGGTATATATACCTGGTAGAACCATCTTAACCAGTAGAATGAGGAAATCCTGTCATCTATTGAAATGTTCTATTCCTCTGGCTTCTTTTTAGAAAGACTTGTTCAGTGGACTATAGTATTGTGAACAGGCAATTTAGAGATTGCTAAGCCTGCGTTTGAGCTCTTGAGTAGTTTGAAGACTGTGCGATTTGGGGCAAGTTATTTAACCTCTCTGAGCCTCAGCTCCTTCATTTGTAAATGGGAATGATAAAAGATCTAGTGAGGATTAAATGATAAGCCCTATAAGACTCTTAGCGAAGTACCTAGCACATAGTAAGTGCCCAGCGCACCTTAGCTGCTGCCACTAAGACCACAGTCATCATTATAATTATCATTAGTGTACTCAGATTTTTAAGATGGTGAATAACTTGTGCTGAAACATAGCTTAGAAATGAGAAATTTTTAATTCTGTGTATCTATAGTCACGTGCTAAACAATATCTAATGTAAACATACTGATGAAACTCACTCATTGCCGATAAGTCTTTCCCTTTCTTTAAGTCCTCTAGCAAAGTGGCTTCTGGTCATCATTTTGCCGTTATGGCAACTGTGGAGGACTTCATAACGTGTCAATTTGTTTAATTAATGTTTTAAGTATTGACTAAGTCAATAATCTTCCTTCTAATATGATGTCCTCTATAATTTTGAGTAGAATTGTAGATATTCAAAGTATAAAAAACTTACTGCTTTAAAAAAAACTGAGATAGAAGCTTTTTATAATCGACAGTATTTACTGAGTATTCGTGGAGATGCCACTGAATTTAATAAAATTTTCAAAATAGATTGGATGCTGTGCTTGTTCCCAAAATGTTAACAATGTTTTAGTACCTTTATAGTTCATTTATGTAAAGATAATAAGACCCTTAGGACAGAAGGTGCCTTAGGATCACCTAGTTTATGCCCATGTATCAGGTAGAACAATTTCTGTCATCATTCTGGAAATTAGTCTGATTCCATTAGCACTAGAAGAGAAAAAGAGATTTTTAATGTTCGTTTCAGAGATTTAGTTGGATATAAAGAATGTTCTCATTTAAAGAGGGAGTGGACGGTGCAAATTATCCAGAGAGGTCATAGAAAATTTACCGCTGGAGATATTAACAGTGGAATCCAATGCCATCTAAGAATTTAGGGGCAGTCTCCTTAGGAGGCATCAGGAGACCATTATCCTTACCTTTCCTTTCACTGAAATCCATCTGAGCAACATCACACTCTTGGAGAAATGGAAGCTAAAGCAAAACAGTAAATCCTTTACCAAGTATATTAAGTTTGAAGCAGGATGATTTTTCATACCTGCCATGATGTTCATGTCTATGAATACTCTTGAAGCCAGATATGAAAGATGTTCTCTTACAGGTTATATATGTTTCTTCTCTTTCACAAGAAGTATAATTTGTTGGTACTTAATAATGAAAAAGCAGAGAAAAGCTCAAAAGACTTTAAAATTTTAACCATTCTATAATTATTCATCGAGTACCTAGTATGTTCCAACTATTACTCTAATTGCTAAAGATGCAAACACATTAGGACTTGGTCCCCTTCAGGAAATTCGTGGTCTTCTGCTGGGGAGGTAGACGCATAAACACCTTGAGCATAATGCCATGAAGTCTCTCTTGGAGTCTAGCAGAATCTGTTCTGTAGTGTCTTTTCCCCACAGCAGCTTGAGTGATCTTTTGAAAATGTTATTGAGATCATGTCACTACTTTGCCCAAATCCCTCCCAAGTTTCTCTGTCACACTAGGAGTAGAAGCCAAATCCGTACAATGGCCTTAAGTCTCCCATGATCCCAGGACACCCCCATCCTCCACCCCGCCACCAGATGCAGGGCCTGCTCATCCTGCCCTCTCGTGCCCATCTGCGGTCCTCACGCTGCCTCCTTGCTGGTGGTGCTCTTGCCTCCAGTGTAAGTCCTTGGTGGTTCTTCTGCGTGGAGTGGCTTGCCCCTACCTCCTTCACATTTTTTATCAAATGCCCCCTCAGTCGGCCTTCCTTGGTTACCCTGTTTATAAGTGAAAAAGCAAACAACACAACCAGAACCCCTGGCACTCTCGTGCCCTCTCCCTTACTTTGTCTTTCCTCATAGCCATGAGCACCATCTGATGTTCTCAGTAGTTTACTTGTTGACTGTCTTCCCTCCGTAGATTGGAACCCCCAAGAGAGCAGGGATGTTTTGCTTGTGTCTAGAAGCATGCCTGGCATTGGAGTAGGGTCTTAGTAAAGCTTTTGTTGAATTGAATCCAGTAGTTGAAGTATGCTTTAAACAGGGTGGGAACACAGATGGGGGACATTAATTCGTACTGGGGATGTCAGGACAAGCCACAGAGGAGAATTGGTAATTGAGCCGGGCCTGAAGGGCAGGAGTCGTCTGCGGCACAAGCACAGGAGAGCAAAAGCAGCGTGAACGGCGGCTCGTCCCAGGCCTCGGACTCACATGCCGAGCGTCCAGGCATGTAGCTGGGTGTGTGAGTAGCCTGACGTCACGTCAGTGAGGGGGAAGGAAGCAGTGATGTCCTGCTCTCTGAAGGTTTCCAAGATTCATATAATCATGAAGACAGTGATAACCATGATGATGATGGTAAACACTCTTCAGGACATGTGAAACGTGTTTGTGATCTCATCCAACATAGACTGTGAATTTATAATCTTGGGCTCCTTTGGAGGCAAGAAAATAATTTTTTGTGCTTCAGTGTGGAATTGCATAGCAAAGAGCAGTTTTGTTGAGTGTACATATTGAAGACGTGCATCTTGTCTCCTGCACATGTGAATATTCACATCTGTCTTCCTCTGGTATTTGAACTTCTCCTTCTTGGTGCTTCAGTGCCCATCACAAGCACTGGAACAGGTAAGAAGCTTAGAGAACTCATAGCACAGTGGTGGCAAGTTGATGGCAGTGTCTGAACAGTACTTGAGATTGGGGTACTCACTGGCCTCTTCTCTTCAGAGCACAAGTGAGATCATCCCGTGAGTAAGAAGCATTACAGAGCTGGGTTTTCTATTGAGCACAGCTTTTGATAAAAGGAAGAAGAGCCTGATATTGACTTTCTGGTGCCTATTCTATCAGTGGTCTGTTAATCAACAGAGGATAAATTATTGCTCTTCAGAAACAGGAAAGGGTACTCCTTGGCTTGAAGACATTTGTACCTTTCTTTTATTTGTTTTTTTCTCTTTATTGGTAGAGGATCTTTCCTCTAGCCATTTGCTCCTTGGGGGTTTTGTTAAGGACTGAAGGGAAACTGAAGGCAGCTCTTTTGATTTATCTTCCATTCTTTCCTTTTGGTCACTCCACGGGGCTAAAATAGCCGAGCTGGCTTTAATATGTTGCCATTAGAGACCAAACATTAGCTGAAATAAACCATCATGCCTCACAATGAAAAATGTCCCCTGATTGGCTAATTAATCAGTCAAAGGGGAATGACATGGCTCTCGGCTTGAGGGACTCTGCTAGAGAGAAACAGGCTTTTGATAAATGGTTTTCCAACAAATTCATATATCAAGGAAACTTAGTCATTTTTTAACTACAGTTTGTGTGACTGCAATTTTTTTTCCAACTTTTCCTTTTCTGCTGTTCTTGCTCTTTAGGCTGCGTTTTTGTGTTGTTGATAGAAAAATATAGGATTTTAGATATGAGAAAATAAATGCTTTCTACTTATTCGTGTCTGTTAGACTGATGGGTTTTGACTGTCTAGGTTTATCAATAGGCGGAAATGAGATAGTTTTTCTCAAAATAATTTATGAAATTATCTTTTCCTGGCTTCCTTCAACGTTAAGATCTCCAGATTCTTTTCCACGTTGCCTGGGTTTAAATCCTAGCTGCTAGCACTGAGCTGCTGGACAAGTTGTTCCACCTCCCTGCACTTGAAATTTCACATCTTTAAAATGGGAATAATAAAGTCTCGCCTAATAGGACAGTTGTGAGGATTAAGGGAGGTCACATGTACAGCAGTGGGAACAGTGGCACACAGAGAGTACTCATTAAAATTCATTGTTATTTTTAATCAAAGTAACGTATGCGGATAAATGTAAAAATTAAGCTGTATCCGACAGCTTATAATGAAAGACAGCATTCTACAGTCACACCTTGCCACTTCCGCTCCAAGCCTCCTCCCTACAGCACTTTCAGTGCTTTTTAAATTTTACGGTATTACAAAATTGTAAAATAATATCTTACATTGTCATTTTTTGATGTCTTATGGACTTCTACTTTGGTAGATTAGGATTTAGGTCTTTATTCCACTCACATTACTGATGTATTATAATTATTAATGTATTATTGATAGGTGTTTATATTTTTATGACTACGTCAATATTAATATTATTCCCTGCTAAGCCAAATAATGTACTATAATGACATTTATTTTTACAATTTTGGGTTGTTTTCTGATGAGAAACAAAAGGTTTCTGTGACTCTGTGTGATTTTTCCCACATCTTCTAATAGCCTGTTAATAGCAAACTTTCCAGAGCATCAGGCTGATTTGATAATCTGCCAGCTGGGTCTGTCTCCCAGGCCACCTCCTTCCCTCGCACTCAGGCCGGTTGCTGGGTCGGCCATACCCTGTCGTCCTGGGTTTTCCCTCCACCTTGCTCCTTTTAGCTTCTCTGTCCTGAAACTTACTCATGACTCCTTACTCACCTTCCAGCAGTTTCTTGAGAGGGTACAGGTCTGAAAATCTCTATTCTAATATCACGGTAGATTGTCTGGGTATAGAATTCTGGGTTGAAAGTCATTTCCTTTTAGAATTTTGAAGGCATTAATTACTCTAGGGTCTTTTGATAGCCGTCACTGCTGTTCTTATTTCAGTCCTTGGCACAGACCTGTTGTCTTTGTCTCATCTTCAGGAGGTTTTAGAATCTTCTTCTCCTTGGTCTCTAAAATCTCACAGGATGTGAGTTGGTTGGGTGTTTTTATTCACCAGACACTTACTTGGTAGGCCTTTCAATGTGAAAATTTATACCCTTTCATCAGTTCTGGAAAATTATCTTTTATTTTTTATTTTTATTTTTTTTTTGAGACAGGGTCTTGCTCTTTTGCCCCAGGTAATGTGCAGTGGTGTCATCGTAGCTCACTGCAGTCTCAAGCTCCTGGGCTCAGGCGATCCTCCTGCTCAGCCTCCTGAGTAGCTGGGACTATAGGTACGTGCTACCATGTCGGGCTAATTTTTTCTATTTTTGGTAGAGACAGGGTCACGCTTTTGCTCAGGCTGGTCTCTAACTCCTGACCTCCAGCCTCGGCCTCCCAGAGTGCTAGGATTATAGGCGTGAGCCACCGCGCCCGGCCACGTGGACTTTGCTCATGTCTGCGGGGTGAAGTGCTTCGAGGGAACGTCCTCGGTTCTCAGTAATTTGCCGTGTGCAAGTCACAGAGGTTTGTCTGCTCGGCCAATGTGATCCAGGTGTGTTCAGCCCCATGAGCGTCATCCTAAAGTTATTCTCCATGTTCCAGAGGAGGAGTTTCGTGGCAACATGTGCTGCAGGCTTTCTGGCTTGTTCCAGAGAGTTTCTTAATTACTCTAAAATTATTTTCCTCTGCTCTTCCATCCCCCAAACTGCCTTTTTTATTTGTTCATTTCTTTGAAGTCTTTGGGTCTTTTTCTGTCTCTTCTCCGTGCATTTGTCAGTCTGTCGGGAGGATACGGTTGTGACTCGCGAGGCACAGTGGAGGCCATGGAACAGCACTGTGAGCTGGCCGCGTTCCAGTGGCGCTTGTGCGGATGATGTTTTCCTTGCCACGTTCTGTGACCAACAGTCTCTTTGGGGCCATGACAGTATCCGTGGTCAGTGATAGAGGTACCTTTATCTTTTAGGCAAACTTATCCTTCCAGCAGTCAGGATTCTTGAGATACTGACCACAGTGTAAAGCATCCGGGACTCAGGTTAGAATGGTATCAGAAATTCTTTTTCATTAGAATGACACCAGAATTTCTTTTTCTGGTTTGATACAGTTCTGTGAGTACCGATTGTTTTAACAGTCCTAAACTTAAGTTTGAGTCCCAATTCTGTCACGTAACTCTCGGTGTAACTTTGGGCAAGTATAGTAGAACTTCAGAGCTGGAAAAGACCATCTAGTTATTCCCTTGACTTTTAGAAAAGGAAACGGAGGCTCATGGAGGTTAAGCTTGTCCCCACAGAGCTGGGCTGAGAGAATTCCAGCCTCTCTGAGCTTCTGCATCCTCGCTTGGAAAACGCGGATGATAACGTGTGCCCACCTCACAAATGGACGCATTATACGCATGAAAGCACTGTGATAATCTTTAAGATGACATCAAATGCGAAGAGTCACCACTATCTTTGAGGAAGCAAGTTTGAGCAAGCCGCTGGCCGAATTCATCCTGCCCCGCTTGGGTATGCGAGGAGGGGAGTCTGAGGCACAGGTTGTAAGCCGTCGGTCGAAACCCATCTCTTTCATTCATTCGCTCCCCCTTCCCTCTCTGCAGGACTCGGCGTGATTAATCCGTGATCCTAGGAAGAATTCACTGAAGTTTTTATGTGCCAGGATTCCGTTTTTTAGTAACAGTATATTCGTCAAAATATATCTTTATCTTGCTGAACTCGTGATAATGTATTAAAAGAGCTGAAGAGACCTGTGCCAGGGGTTCAGCTGAGGACAGTCATCTTATACTAACTCAGGTCGGCCCATGCAGAAAACGGAGTGGGGCCGGATCTGTCATCTGCGTCCTTAATTATTTGGGTCCTGCTAAGCCCATCACCTGGATCACGTGCTGTAGTTTGAGGCCATGGGAAAGCAGAGAGGAGAGAGTGGTGTCCTTTTTCTTTTGAAGCTAGTGTAACATTGAGAATTTTTATTTTATTCTCAATCAGATCATGTAGATAAATGCCATTCTGTTGTTTTAGTTAACCATGACCAAGAAAAACCCAATTTACTTACAACAGCACTTTCAGTAAAAGAACCACAGAATAATCACCATTGACGTTTTAAACCCTGCGGTAACATCTGATTGATTGCCTCTGTGCAGTTCAGCGACAGGGTGACTCTTGAGTTGGACAGGTTCATGTATACGTACACACTGCTTGCGTTCACCAACCCCAAGAATGGCACCAAATGCTGTATATGAGACTCTTAGGTGATATTTCTGCATCCAGGGTCTCGCTTTGTGGGGGTGACAATATAAATAGAAAAATGTAATTTAAGTCAAAACTGAGAAGGAAAAGGCCCAGAAGTGACAAATGTGTAAACGGGGCAGTGTGGTGGGAAGAGTACAGGCTTCACAATCCTGCAGACCCGGATCTCCGTCTCAGCTCTGCCCTTATGAGTCATACGACCTTCAGCAGGAATTTAACCTTCCTGAGCCTTAGTAGTCAGCTAGTGACACACAGCCCTGCGAGTGCTAACCCCGACTCTAGTGGAGAACAAGTTCCCTGTTCAGCTTCTTCAGAAGTCACTCTAACTTGGAAAAAAGCTACTTTGCCCAATAAAATTCCCAAGATCCATGTTCCCATCCATAGTCCTTGAACGTGATGTACTCCCTTGACTCTGCCAGCTGCCTCTTCTCACCTGTGGCTGCTTCCGTGGACACGTGTCCCTTCAGTCAGATGCAAGTGAGGGTCATGATTTTGTCTGCTGCACTCCAGTTGAGAGGGAGACAGTGGGTGGGATTAGACAACCATGGGGTTGTCACCTCTCAGCTTTGGGCCAGGTGGCTCTGCTCTTTTCTGGATGCTTTCTCCTGGTCAGGCCACTCACCTGTGTATCTCAGACTCTGTCAGAGATGGGCTTCCATCGGCCAAGCAGGTGTGATGGGGGATGACTGGGAATCATGTATGGCAGGCATGTAATGCAGAATAAGATGAATGGCAGAGACAGGCAGAGGAGGGTGGGAACAGGAGCAGACACGTTTGTTGCATCATCTCCCCAACAACAGTCAGGCCTCTGGGGCTGCACAGTGTCATTTGCTTGTAATATAAAAACAACAGCTCCCAAACTCACCAAGCGTGAGCACACCCTTTGAAGTCTCATCAGTTCTCCTAAGAGTGTCTTACAGCAATTATTATATTCACATATAGTTAATAGCCTAAAACACAAGTGTAAATTTATAATAAAGCATTTAACTGAGTATCATTTTTGCAGTTATTCTGTCTAAATATAGTGGAGTAGGTTTCAAAGCACTGAAATTTTAAAAAATGGACAAAAATAGAAAACCTTTCTCTAAATACTGTTTTATCAAAATAAAATTTAAATATTATAATATAGCTTATCCCATTTTCTAAGAAAGAAGGAAGGGTACTAACCTCTAATTTATTTCCTGTAGAAGTGTATTTGGGTAAAAACTAATGTGATGGACGGGACAACTTTTCTTATTGCAGAAAATGATGTGCAGGCAAAATACAGAACTGTTTAAATAATCGCCAATAATCCGTAAGCACATAGCTGAGAAAGGGGGAAGGATGTCCCCACATAGGACAAGCGGGTGGCCTTTTCTTCTCCAACCTCTGTTACTAATGATTTAGGTGGTGATTGTTTTCTAATGTCAAATAATTGGTTCTTTTGCCCAATTTGAGAAAATTGAAAGGCTGACAGCAGGAGGAGCTACTGAGCATTACCTTACACATTGCCTCCAGTTCTTAGCTGCAGTTCTCAGCTGGCAGAAGATTCACCCCGTGAACTTACTAAAAATGCGTATTGTAGGCTCTGGCTGGACACTAGAAATAAGGATTTTTAACAGGCTTCTAGGCAACTGTGATGTGTAAGTTCAGAAACATTGACTAGGCCATTAGACTCAAAAGAACTCACCTTTTCTGAATGTAGAAAGGGTGGCTTGCCCTTTTGAGAGAGTTACAAAAGCAGCTGATGTGGAGATGGAAGGATGTTAGTTTTACCAACTTGCTGCCAAGGGACTGTTCCTAAGTACCCATCAGTGCAGCTTTTGAATCCCCTGTTTGACTTCGTTTATTCAGCAATCCTAGCTGCATGCTTGACTGATAAAAATAAATTATTTTTTTCTCTTCTTTAATAATTTCCATTGTTACATTTTCTTTTTTGTATATCGAGTATAAGTATGCCTTCATATTGACTTTTTCTTTTTTAACTGTGTACTAGTTGAAAACTAGCAAGTAACATGTCACCACAGTGCCTCATTCTGATTGGTTTCCAGTTATGTGTAAGGGACATGGATCTGGGAGGGGTGGAAGTGACCTTTAAACAGTGCCTAGGGGTTGTGCTTCTCTCAGTATTTCAACAACACACATGCACACACGGGCTTGCTCTCCACACACATGCACTTTAATGGATATATAACCCTTTACCCAAGTCGGATGTACTCTAGGGAAATTCAGTTGTTCTCCAAAAACCTTGGCTGAGCAGCTTATTCAGAGAAAGTCTGCCCGTGCCTCACGGACCAGAAGCGCAGGTGTTGGTGGGGCAGTTCCGAAGTGGAGTCTGTCTGCTCATCTGTCCTTCCCTTCTCATGTAGCTCTCACCTTCCAGAAACCAGCTCAGTACTTCATGTTTCCTTTAAGAATACTTGCTTCTATTTCTGACTAAATAAAGTAGCAGGCGGTGTTTAATTCATCATTTAGAACTTTGAACTTGGATACATTAGCAGGGTGACCGAGACTTCCCCGACACTGATGTGTCAGTCCACATGTCTTCTCTCTTACGGCTGAAAGGACGGTAGTTCCTGTTGCACCATTTCCCAATGACAAACATTTAAAGAAATTATGAATTATTATGTTTCTATGAAATTATTGTGAGTTAATATATTTCTGTGACTGAAAATACCATGTTTCCCCAAAAATAAAACAGGGTCTTATATTTATTTTTTCTCAAGAAGACACCCTAGGGCTTATTTTCAGGGGATGTGTTGTTTTTTTTTTTAAGTACGGTACAACAATCTACATTTATTCAAATATAGTTAAGTCGTCTTCTTCTGGAACATCATCATAACTCTCCAAACCCCGAATTCCATGCCGAATTTCTTGCGACTCTATTTCCTTTAGAACCATTGGCCCCAATCTCTCATGTCGAGCAACAGAGCTCTCATGGGGCAGATGAGAAGGGCTGCTCGTCGTCTTTACCGCTCCACGACGAAATGTATGGGTTGTGCAGATACGCTGCGTAGCCACGCCCATCACTAGGTCTTATTTTTGGGGTAGGGCTTCTATTGCGCAAATGCTTAGAAATCCTGCTAGGGCTTATTTTATGGGTAGGTCTTATTTTCGGGGAAACACGGTATAACATTAGGTTTCTTTTTTTTCACATTATTTGGAAATACCAAAAGGTAGCATGGAGAGCTTTTTGTCATGATGATGAAGCACTAGTAATAAAAGTGAATTTCCGGTGCCCCCATCGTCTTTCTGTGTTTAGGTTTCTTCTAAATCTCTGATAAAGGGTTCTTTTTTTATTTTGAATAAAATAATAGTTTACTAATACTAATACACCCCAAACTGCAGTAATCTATGTGGCCAGGATCCTGTTTGTAGAAAGTTTTTTTTTTTAAACAACTCTATTGTCTTCTGTAACCAGGTGTTCAAAACTGTCATCGAGATCAGTAGAGCTTTACCACTGTGACTGGTTCAAGCCCCACCTGGCAGGTTGGAGCCGATGCAGAGTATCCGTAGTGTTAAACCACACTCTCTTAATTATACAGCGAGTGGTTTCCTAATCATAATGATGCCTTGTGTGATATGGAGCTTTTGGTTTAGGGAGCACAGTCCCAGCATTGTTTCCTTCTAGGTCCGTGAGCCACTCCAGCCCCGAGAGGTAGATATTAAATTTGAGGAAGCTGACTCAGAGAGGTTGTAGTAACTTGGCTGAAGACTCGGGCTTAAAGTGTCAAGACTCATGCTCAAAGCTCAGGTTCCTTTCACTCCATGTCTGCAGTATTCTTTCTGTCATCCTGCTTTTACTCTTCTGCAGGTTAATAGAGGTTTCGGGGTAGCAGGAGACAGGCTGGATCAGCCTCAGTGGATTCTTACCGTCAGCATTGCTGCGGGGCAGGGTTTCCCAAAGTGTGTTCCCTGGAACAATGGATGTTTGGGGGGGTGCTGATAGTTGTCATGTCACATGCTCAAACATATTTGGGAAATTCTGGATTAAACATGTAATCATTTAACCCACTTTTTTTTTTTTTACCATATCCATCTTAGAGCCTTTTATATGGCAATGAACATGGTATATCTCTAAAATTTGTTTTTTTGTTTTTTTTTTGACTGGAACCCCTTTTTTTCAGCTCTTAGAATAAGTTGAAGAAAGCTGCTCTAAGGGAAAAAATCACTGATTTTAAAAATGTAGGAAGTTTTAAGGAAAATATATTTCCAGAATAGAACTAAACAGAAGAGCAACCTGGAAGACACGCCTAGCTAGCTGGGTCATCATTATAACAGAGAATTCTTGTCATTCCCCTTCCCAGCCTGCTCTCCCCAAGGTGGACTCATGATGGCCAAGTGAATTTTGTGACAAAAGCTGGAGCACAGGTAGGACATACAGAGCTCATCAGATTCTTGCACATTGTCCCCACGCTGGTTGCAAGTAACCAGATCAAAACTCCTTGGTGCTCCGTTTGGCCCAGGGGGAACCTGTGCCTTTTATATGCCCGAGGTCTTTGACTTCAGACGAAGTTCTTTTCCCTGAGCTGCCCTGCTACCTGGGCTCTGCTCACAGTTCCTTAGAAGCCTCACTTATCTGAGCAAACAAACTACATCCATGCATCCAGCCGTTATCGTACATGCTGTTCCGAGTCATCTGCTTCTTTAGAAACCTTCCATCTCATTTTCCTTTGAACTTACTCATTCTCCAAACCTCTAAGCTCTTTCACCACTTGTATCCGAAGTCATGATCCAGTTCCCTTTATGAAGCACCTGTACCTCTCTTCTGACTATAATGACTTTTCTCAAACTACCTTTAGGCAGTTAAAGCAGTTGCTCCATTTTACTTATCCATACAAATTCTTTGTTCATTTGAATGGGACACAAGTGTAGGTATCGTGAAAAACTCAAAGGGTATTTGTGAATAAGGGCCTTTTTGTTGTTTTTGGTGACCATAAAAATATTTGGCATTCCCTAGTATAGAGTAGATTTTAATTTAAAAAGTGAAATCACTTTATACCTATACAGTATGCTTTGAGAGTCTTGGTTTTTTCCTTATAAGCAGTGAGTATAAAGTAAGTCATGAAGTTACAAGTTAAAGACTTATTTTTTACTTAAGGTGACATTGATTGTTGAACATTTTGCCGACATCTTTAGAAAGAATCATTTCTGCTTCATTGATTATAGCAGCTAAGAAAGTCTGGGAAGGGGCCAAGTTCTGTATGCAGCCAGGTCAGAGAAATTTCTATGGACTTATTCAGCCAAGGTAGAAGTTATCAAGCTTCAGCCATGTAGATTTGGTGAGTTTTCTTATTTTGGTATTAACATTTTCACCTTGCCCAAATGATTTTTTGAGTGAATTAATGTTAGAATTTTGCATTTATAAAGTCAAGAAGCTGCTGAATTTTATTTTCTGATTATCTGAATGAATGCCCATATCTTCTTTCAGTATTTGGAAATATGTGGCATGTTCATTTCTAGCTTCAACCCCCTTTATCACCACCTCCCTTCTTCAGTACTGTTGAATTTCCCAGTCTGACATGTGCAGGAAGCTTGCCCTGAATAAATAGAATAGATAAATGGTCTTTCTGTTCCTGGGAAGAATTCAGAGCACTTTTTGTGTATTTGATGACACTAAAAACAAAATGTCATCTTAAAACATTTATTTACTCAAATTTTAGTTTTAAATCGTAAGTCTAATTTGAGGGTATCTTCCCACTCATTTAAAGTAATAAAGGCAAAGCATTTGTTCCTTTTTACTTTGTAATACTGTTTCAATATATGATGAAGCTACTTTTTGTGAATAAATAAAACTTTTCTACATATATTAAAGGAAGTATTTGTGTAAGTATTTATAGGATATGTGTATATTTAGAAATACATTTGTAATTTTAAATTTTAATTGTGATAAATTACCAATGATTAAGCATTGATGCTTTGATCTGTATGAGCCCATTCCTAAAAATACTCTTTCATTGCCTCTGCATAACACTCTCATTATTGAAGAGAAAAGTCAGTGAAGAGAGTTATGCTAATGATAAACAACTGCTAAGGAATTAATATGTCCATTTAGCTTAACAGTTTACATTTGTTCAAATTTAAAGTTATTCACATCTTTGAATGCAGTTATCTTATATAAAAGGTACGCCAGGCATCGTAGTTTTCACACACCCCAGTTGAATTATTTTGCCTCTTGTTTGAATCTGTTAATAGATACTCATTGCAATAATATTTGTTTTAAGTTTTATCTTAAGTTAAATCTGTACGGGTAATAAGGAATATGCTAAAATGCTCGTAAGTGACTCATGTTATCATGATTCGTTATAACAACATTAACTGGATTCATGTTACTGCTCTGACAGCAATCCCTGAGGCAAGATGACTTGTAAGCTCACAACACTTTTATTTTTAAAAAATAGGGTTGTCTTTTTTTGGCTGTGTTGAAATTAATGGCTTTTCATAACTAAAATTTAAACAAATGTCTACATTCCAATGGCCATGTGCATCCTTTCTTTAGCATAGCTCATTTGAAGCTTTTTGGTAGGAAGGTAATAGTCTAGGTGCGAACATTTGAGCAAACCAAGCTCAGGAACACAACTCTTGGCTCGGGAAAACTTGCCATAAGTAATGTTTTGGTTTGAAATTTTTCTGTAGACAAGCTAATGGGGGATTATATAGATGATATGCTCATTGAAATGGTTTAGGGAATGCAAACACTAGGAGACACAGACTTGGAAGCAGCAACTACTCAAGCTGATGCTTCTAGAAGCTCCTCAAGGGCAAAGACCATGCTTTTGTCATCATCACTTGTGTCTCCACCCTGAGCAAAGTGCTGGCACATAGTAGGAAGTCGACAGATTTTAATGAGGGTGGGAGTAGTGCACTGAGAAGCCCGTGGGGGAGTGTGATTCAGCAGATCTGGAAGTGAAGCGAGGCCGTCCATGGGGCGTGATGTGCAGTCCGCTTCCACCTGGAAGGAAAGGTGCTTGGTAGGGAGGAGGCCGAGCAGTGGACCGGAACAGGCTGTGAGACGGGCATCTCAGACAGCAAAATGATGTGTCATGTATAATCGCACATTATTTATTAGAATTATATATAACACACATTACGATGTAAGTAATTCACACAGGCTGCAGCTACATTGTGAGTAATACAACACAGAATGCTGTTCGTTACCAATACCAAGTCCTGCACAGACAGGCAGTATCACCACAATAAAGCAATCCTGGCCCGTAAGTAGTTTGTTCTTTGCTATCACATTTACCTGTAGATGTAACTGTTAGTCTCAAGATCCTAAAAATATCATTTGTAAACCTTGTGTGAGTCCCTGTGGTCTGCATGTGGCATATCATTTGCAAATCTCCCATGAGTTCCATCTCTAAGAGTATTTCCCTTTGTTGGAAATCTGCTTTACTTCATTCATTTATCCCATAACCAGCTCCTGAGCATGTGCTGTGTGCCAGGTACTCTTAGCAGTGGGCTGTGAGGACGAGGTGTGGTCTGTCCCTTCAGGGGGCACACGGTGGGGCCAGCACATGCCATAAGTACGTCAAGTACAGCCACAAAGATGGGGGCTGGGGCTCCCCAAACCAAAATAACTTACCAGTCCTTTTGAAAGAACATAGCTATGTTTCCAACTTTGCACTGGAGCCTAAATTCTAATTGCAGCTTAACAAGCAAGTTTCACCCATCAACTTTATTCCTCGGGCCTAGTTTAGCAGCTGGTGTTTGTAGGTATACTGAGGTATTGATCCACTCCGCCATCCGTGTGGCTGGGGGCCTGGGGCAACTGGTGTCCCTGGGCTGATCACTTCACACCGTGAGTGCAGTTGCCCCCAGCATGCTGTGTACATGACATTTGCCATGTGAGCCTCTGCTGAGAAGGGTTGAAGCCACTGCAGGCTTCAGATATTTGAGAGGCAGCTTGGTGTCCAAAGAAGGTCTTGTTACAAATTAGTTTGGACTTTTGGGATGAGTGTTGCAGAATGAGTGTGGGCTTCATAAAAAGGGGATTTTCCCCAGAGAGCCCCATTAAGACGTGGGACGTAGACAGTATTTGCATGTACTTCAGAGCTCCTGCAGGATTTGAAGTGGGGGGCGGTGGGGAGGGATTGATTATGCATTTTAGAAAGAAATAAGGAAACAAGAATGAGAGCAGGAAGGGGTGTCAGTTAGAGGCTGCTGTTCCAGAGAGTGCTGGGAGCCTGAGCCACCATTGTGGCCGAGAGCTGGTGGGAAAGGAGCAGACTGGGGGGATACTGGGCAATAGAGGCCCCAGGACTTGGGGTCTGGCCGGGCGTGGATGTCGGTAGAGCGGCTCCCAGGGGAGGGACGGGGCAGCAGGGCAGATGTGTGGATGCGAGACACTCTGGACTGAAACCTCTGCTGAAACGCTGCCTGTCACCTGGGCCCCCCTCGCAGCCACACCCTTGTTTCCTCCCCACACTCTGGGCCTTCACTTGCCTGTCATTTCATCGCACTTGCCATTAACGGTTTTCCTCCACATTTCACCTGTTGCTGTGAGGTCCGTCCCAACCACTCTGCCCGAGCCCTCTCTACCCTTGAGTCACGTCTTCCTGGTGAGCCTCCTTCGTTCTCACGAGGCTGCTTTTTCCTGTCACTCTCGAGCTGGGAGGCTTATCATTCAGCCTCTCTAGACTCCCTGTGGACACACACCAGTGGGTGTAGCGGGGGAAGAACCTTGAGAGAGGCTTTGGGACCTTCTGGAAGTGAGAGAGATGAGGCAAGGACCCTGGAGTGAGCACGGCAGGAGCCACCCTGCCGCGGGCCAGCACCTGCCACACCACGCGGGCACGACAGCAGTCGGACCTCCTACACACAGCTGTCCTCGTGGATAGAGCACTCTGCCCTAAGCTTGTGGGGTTAATTTCAAGTAATTTTTTTTATTTTACAAAAAAAAGAAAAAGTATGACCTAAAGATAGCATTAGGAAGAAGGAAAAACACCCATGATCCCCACAGCCAGAGGTAACGGCAGTGAGGTGAGCACGTTTGGTGTCTGCAGGAGCTTGCATCTGTGGCTCTGCCACTGGGCCTGTGCTGTGTGTTGCTTGTGGTCCCTCTGCTGTCTGAGAAGTTCCTAAAATGCCGCTCCCGTGACCACTGGGCTGTCCACAGTGAGAGGGAGCCCCTTTGGTCAGAGGGCGCACATTTGCAGGTTCTAAGATGAAGAAGTTCTGGAGACCTGGCGTACAGCATGGTGACGTAGTTAATACGAATTTATTGTGTGCTTGAAATTGACTAAGAGAGTCTTAAGTGTCCTCACCCCCCCACACACACACGGTAACTGTGTGTGGTGATGCGTGTGCTGAGTAGCTTGTGATAATCATTTCACTGTGCATACGCATACGGAAACATCTCATTGTACACCTTAGACATATGTACTTTTTATCTGTCATTTATATCTCAGTAAAGCTGGAAAAAAGAGAGAAAGAGAGGGGCCTGTTCCTCTTGCCCCCGCTCACTGGCCCCTCTCTCTCTTCTCGTCACCCAGGACCCTTCAGCTCCCCTGTCAGCTGTGGAGAAGATGGGTCACTCATTCCCTGCCCATGCTCTGACGACCTGCCTGGTCATCAGGGCGAGGAGAAGGCGCGGGCTGGAAGAGGGAGGCTGGCGGGAAGCTGGCCTAGGCCCGTCCCTTCCATGCCCCACGAATGGCTCTGCCTTTCCATCCCCGTCCCCACCCGCATCCTGCTTTTCCCCCGGTTCCTCCGTTCCCTGGGATTACATAATATTCCTGTTGGATCAGTTCCTGTTTTGCGAGGGAGAGGAATTGTGACTCTTTCAGGGAAAAACCCTGTTCTAACATTAGCAGTGGCTGCTGGAGGCCAATCTATGATCTCATAAGGGAAACCCACCGCTTCGCTGTCCTCTGTGTTCCTGTCTGAGTCAGCGCATAGATGGGGTCACCTTCTGCCTCGGTTGGCTTCCCCTCAGGCTTGTTTGTTCTGTGGGTCCACGATTATTTCTCTTGGTATAATGGAACTGCCAGTGGTCAGTTAGTGACCACTTTCACTTCGACACAGATGCCTTGGGTGGTTTACTGCACTCCAGGAAACTCTTCTAATATTATACCAGCAGATGTACATTCACCCTTTACAACTCTTCAGTATGGAGAACGTTAAATGTATATACAAGTAGAGAGAATAATGACGATGACCTCATTCCAACTGTACTCCCACCCACTGTCTCTCCCATTATTGAAGCAACTCCTAGACGTATCATTTTATCTGTAAGTATTTATGATATATCTCTAAAAGACAGGAACTCTTAAACACACATAATCACAGTGCCGTTACCATGCCTAAATAAATCAAGCACCATTCTTCAATATCATCAAATCCAGTCAGTGTTTAAATTTCCCCAGTTGTCTCGTGAGTTTTTAGTTTGTGTATGTGTTTGAATCAGGACCCCAACAAGGTCTATATATTGCAATTAATCAATAGTGTCTTTTAGACTCTTGTAACCTGTAGGTTTCCATTTCTTCTCTCTTTTTTCATTGTCATTTATTGTTAAAGATACTTTGAGTTCCTTGTCTTATAGAATTTTCCATTTTCTGGATTTTATTGATTTCATCTTCCCAGTGTCCTTCAATACACTCACTTTTTAAAGAAGCCCTACACTGACTCACTGTATAACCTGAATTGTCCCCGCTGGATCCACTTTTATCCTTAATATTCCCTCACATGGCTCTTTGCCAGGTACATGGATCCTGCTGTCATGTAACCATCGAAGTAGTCTGAAAGATAACAGTTAACGTATGCTCCTGAAGTATTAATGTCAAGTAGAAGATACAAGTATAATGTGTCAAATATAGACGTTTCTGCTGTAACACAATTTATGTGTTCATAAAAAATAATAAGTTCCACATTAAAAGTAACAGAGCTTATGGGGAAAACTTGGGTAAGAGTCAAACTGTTAAAATCTATACTTTTTTGTAACCAGAGCATATGTGTTGCCTACCCCTCTGCCACACACACACACACACACACAGGCATGATAATTGTTACCTCATGAGATGATTTACTCAGACCCAGGAGACGACTGAGACAGTAGACTAGACATGCTGGCTCGTGGGTGCTGTGATGCTAGGGATAGAAGTGGGGCACGATCTGCCACCAGCTGAGTGCTCTTGGGGAGGGGGTGCTGGGTGCAAGGGCTGTTGCAGGTGGGTTCCCTGGGACTTGGCACACAGGAAGCTTTCAGGACTGCTGGCTGGGGCAGAGGCAGAAGAAGCAGGGTCGGACAGGGAGAGGAGCTGGCCTGCCAGGAGTCCTGGGTCCTCCGCTGACTCCACAGGGAGCTCTTCAGAACTGTCCCAGATCTTTGGAGGGGGCTGGCCCTTTGTGCCCCTGCATTGACCAGTCAAACGGAGTTCAGCTCCCCTCTGTCCCCAACAACGGGAGCCTGACCTCAAGCCAGCTGGCTGCTGCCCGAGAGGCCTGCCAGCCAACAGTGGCCAGATCTGGGAGTGAAAACCCTTTAGGGGCATTCTCTCATTCTTAATTTTCTTAAAATGGACTAAAGAGGTCCTGTCTATACAGCAGCCAAGCTGAGAGATTTGGGCGCTTTTTTTCCTTCTCTCTTTCTCAGGGTTATAATTCTGTTCATACTGTCCTGGCCCCCCGTGCCTAGGAAAAATCGTGTGTGAACTGTACAACTCACACCTTTTGCTGACACCCTTCCCCTCTTCACCAAGACAGCTGAGCTACTTGGTGTTGTAGAAACGAATGTGGTCTAAGAGCTAATCACGAGAGAGAAGAGTAAGGAATAACATCAAGTCCTCATCACTTTTTCGTTGGCTCAGAAAGTATCGATGCTGTTCACAGACTTAGCCTTGACATTCAATTATAGGTTTAATTGTCATAAGAAATTTACCTAAAACTTAAGGCTTTGCCCATGGTGGCACATGATAAATTGTCCCTAACTTATTCATCCTATTCCAGGCTGTCACAGACTTAAATGGTTAGTTACTACAAAAAACAAAACAAAACAAACAAAAACCACAGAGAAACTGATACAATAATAGGTTTCTCTGGCCATCACAAAATTCACCTCCCTAAATTACTTGAAATGACTCTTTAAATATATTGACAAGGAAGCGAACAAATTATTAAGAGTAGTTCTGTAAGATGACAAGTCATTTTGGAAGGCATCTATGCGCACACTATACCACCAATGCACAAGGCGTTTTGGATAAGTGACAATATGGATATAAGGGATGGGAATTATGAACCAAAGGCCCCAGTGATGCCACATACAACCTGGACACCTTCACTGATGGAAGGGACTGCGTCATTTTGTTCCTCACCCTGGCCTAGTTCTGCCATGTTGGCCATACAAAATCCCTTAATCTGGTAGTGATATACCCAGCCCAGAATCTTTTCAGGTAGCTAATCCTACCATCTTTAATTTTATCTTCATGGTAACAAACCTACACACTTGTCTAGCTAAAGAGGAAAGAATTATTCTCAGTACATCATGTTCCTTTAGAATATGTATTACTCCTTCCTCACGTGAGGGGAGGGTGTTGTACACACATTTATGTAGATGTACATATACAAGCAACATATATTCACATATTGGGTACTTAAACATTGATCTTTCAACACTAATTAGTTCAGTGTTGTGAAAATTATTTGTATTCAAGATTTTTTTTTTTTTATCTGGGTTTGGGGTTTAAGAACCTTTGTTCTAAAGGAAAAAACAGCTTCAACCCCAGCTTATTGTTCAAACTGTCCCAATGGGATTGCTATTATAAGAACTAATTGTAATTAGTACAACAAATGTTTGTATATAAGTGAGAGTTACCCTATTGCTTGAAGCTACCTGAAAGCATTTTTATGGTAATTTAAATAAACATTTCCCTCTGCCTTAGGAGTTCTTTGGAATTCAAACTATTTGTAATTAAGTCATTTGGATAATTTATTACCAAAACACTATTGGATGGAGTCTTAAGAGTCTTGTTAGTGAAGTATTAAACTAAGATTCTGACTTGTTAAATTGCTAGGCCAATCCTTCCAAGAATAATACAAGAAGCAGCTTAAACTTAGCCCTAAATTAGTAGGATTTCACTAATAGCTCCAAGTGTAGTTTAGAAACTCTCTTGATGCTTATCTGTCATTAAATTGTAATCTTATATAATTCCATTGGAACTAATTTATAATATAAACCAAAAATTTCTGTTTGAAACTCAAATCTTCAACTAGCCTAAAACTTTATGGGAGTTTTCCAAATAATTTTTTTCTCTGTAAGATTTAAATTATAATTTCTTTATGTTGATTAGGAATCAGAGTGCTGGTAGGTTTTTCTGTTTGTTGAGATTTGTTAATTCATATCTGAAGCTTAACTGAGCCTCTTAAGAAGTTCACTCAGTGTTTGTATCTTCGAACAGCACCCAGTCTCTGCCAAAGAGCACAAGGCTAAGATGCTTTGGTCATCATTGATATGTCATCTGTTGTTCTTTGACAAATTTATCTTTTCTGCATCAAAAAAAGCTGTTTTAAGCTAAGTAGTAGCAGTCGTGACATCCAGCCTCCCGCCACTGACTTTGTCCAGAATGCCTTTTGTAATTCTCATTCTGACTCCTAGAATCACACGGAGGTTCTACGTTTTACCTGACTTGGTTTTGAAGCATCTTCAAAAGCCTGAGCTCCAAACAGCTTTTTAAGAAGTCTTTAAACTTATTTTATGTCTTGATTTCAGTAAACAAGATTTCAAGGGGTTTCTTTTTCTACAGACAGAAAAGCTGACCTGGGGAAGCTGCTTTACTCCTAAGTCAGTCTGAACATTTAATGTCAGTACCCTTTCTAGGATGAAGGCATCTTCTGTAGAGAATTGTGGAATATACTCTGGCAATCAGTAAAGTTAGTTTTCTTTTATTTCTGTGTAGCACTGAAACTTATTTTAGACTCCTTATTAGGAATCCTTAAAAGGGTCTAGAACTGTTAGGCTGGTAGCTTGGGGGCACTTTCTTAAAATTAATGAATAAAATCAGCTATGAGTTGAAGTTATAAGAGACCCATAAACAGAGGCTACTTTCTAGTCATTTGTGTTTTAAAACTATAGATTCAGGCGCAGGCTGACTGAGTATCTTTACACAAAGCTACAGTCTTAGTAATGCCTCCCTTCAGGTAAACTCTCACTGTTTTGTAGTTCTTCTGAGTAATATGACTTTAATTGTTTTCTTCCTATCCAGTTCCCTTTCCCTTTCCAATTCCTTTTCTACTTAGATATTTTTACTTATCTATCATCCAATAGCATCATTGGCATGACAAATGAATAAATGAATAAGACATAATCCATATTCCCAATCTAGTCGGGAAGTCCAAGACATACACAGTCACCTGGAGCAAAGCCCTCCAGTTCTGTGCCAAAGGATTGGGCACATATGTCAATATTTTATAGTTTTATGTAGGTTTTATACCTCCCTTGTTAAATTTATTCCTTTTTTTTTTTTTTTTTGGTATTATGAATGGGATTGCTTTTTTGATTTCTTTTTTGGCTAGACCTTTAGTTGTGTGGAATTTACCCCTGGTTTAGCATACTCAAATCAATCAGTGTGATGTATCATGTTAGCAGACTGAAAGATAAAGCCACATAATCATCTCAGCTGACACAGAAAAAGCATTCGACAAGGTTCAACATTCTTTTCTTGATAAAAACTCTAAACAGTTTAGGTATAGAAGGAAAGATCCTCAAAATAAAGGCCATTTATGAAAAACCCACAGCTAACATCACAATCAATTGAGAAAGACATGGGAGTGTTTCCTCTAAGATCTGGTACAAGCAAGGATGTCTACTCTCAACTCTTTTGCTCAGCATCAGACTAGAAGTCCTAGCAAGAGCAGTCAGACAGGAAAAAGAAAAGTCTCCAAATGGGAAAAGGAAGAAGCGTTATAAAATTATCTGTGTCTGCAAATGGCATGTAGAAAACCCCAAAGATTCTACCCAAAAACTTTAGAACTAATATAGATGGATTCAGTAGAGTTGCAGGGTACAAAATCGGCATACAGAAGTCTGTGGTATGCACAGATAATGACCTGAGTACTTTTGACATGACCCTACGTGGTGTTTGATATTTAACCATGAGTCCATCCCAGTTTCTTGTAAAGCGACACACTGCGTGGGAAAAGCGCTGCATTGGAGAGTAAGGCCGCCTCTTGCCTGAACTTCCCAGCAGAACGTGCTAACCTGTACCGCAGGGACGTGTTCTGCAAGGTTCAGAGTGTGAGAGGACTCTGCGGGACAAATGGTTTGGTTTCATCAAGGATTGTTACAAAAACAAAAGAGAGGGGATGGGAGCCAGTAGCTTAAAAGAGATGAGAGACATATTAACTAATCATATAAATATATGGATCTTATCTGAAACCGACTCAAGTAAATTGTAATAAATTGTAAGTTGATATAGGCAATGTGAACACAGACTAGATATTTCATGATGTTAAGGATTTTTTTCATCTTTTTATGTGGTAATATTATTATAATTATGAATTTTTCTTAGAGCTGTCATCTTTTAGAGATACATACTGAAATACTTACAGGGGAAAGTATATAATGTCTGTGATTTGCTTTGGATTAATAGGGGGGTAATAGTTATATGTTGATAATTGTTGAAGCTGAGTAATGGGTGCATTGGGTTCATAATGTTATTTTCCCTACTTCTCTATATGTTTGAAATTTTCCATAATAAAAACGTTTTTAAAAGAAGACTGACAAATTTATATCACAGGTTGATTATTCCTAATCCGAAACTCTGAAATCCGCAACACTTCTGGTCCCAAGCTTTTCGGATAAGGGATACTCAACCATACTTTCACTTGAGTTCGTTAGAAATAACTGCATCCATAACTAATTTTAAGTTTCCTTGCTTAGTCTGGATTTTTTCCCAGCAGTTATATTTCCCCCCTCCCAATCTCTCCCGCAAAATGCCAAGATTCACAGGTGTGAGTTGTTGCAAAACAAAGCAGCTCATCAGTGACATGCTTCTATATTTGGAGAAGTGTCCCATAGCCTCGCTTGTGTTTTGGCACTGTGGAGGTGCTATTGTCCTGGCCCCCAGAAAGTGCTGCTGGTTGAGAGGGGCTCAGGTGCCTATAGAAGGCAAGAAGCCATGCCCTCCGCAGCCTGTGCTCTCATCTGCCTTGTGCTACGTGCCCAGAAGCTGGTAGCCCCAGGCAGTTAGGGGCAGGGCTCCAAGCAAGGAAAGTGGTGCCTCATTCCAACCAGAGAGGAAGTTCTTATAAAAACCGCTCTCCCAGTTGCTGCAGTTTAACAAAGATACAAAATCTGTGTGTTTAAAAAAAAGAAAAAGCAATGGGGGTGGGGGGCTGGTGGCAGCAAACGATTTTAAGATACATGAAGAATCTCTTCTCTACACCCCTACCCACCTCACTCCCTCCAGCCCCAAGCCACTCACACACCCAGCCCCCCTTAAACAAGGTTAGTTCATTGCCAGCCATGTCTGCGCTGGAAAGTAGCAGGAAAAGCTGATAAGGTGCTGAGGACAGAATCTCTGGTCTTATCTCGCCCTAGCACATGGTGCCGAGAGTGCATCCTTTTCCTGTTCTAGGACAGGAGACATAAACTGGCCATCTCCTGGCAGCAGGGACTTCAAACAGGGTTTGGAGCCTGCCTCTACTTTCTAGAGGAGCCAGAAAGGAGAAAGTGGGTCATGGCTTTTTTGAAAGTTGTTTTAGTACCAGTAAAAATGTATGTTGTCTTGTAGGTCAGCAAACATAACATCATTATAAGACACTCATAAAAAAAAAAAAAAAAAGGAAGAAGATGAAGAAAAGAAAAAGCGGCGAGAGGAAGGCCTGCCAGACACCCAGGGTTGCAAGTCACTAGGCCGTTTTGTTTAGTTAGAGTTTCACCAGGACTTAGGTTTGGCCTGAAAGGATTAAATTTTGTTTATTGACAGATGAAGCAAATGGTTTTGAGAGCTTTTGTGATAATAAGAAATTGACACACACATGGCCTAGTGTGGGAGGAGAAGAGTGAAATACTGGCTCATTTTTCCTTCTGTCCTTCTCTCCTGCCAGGAAAGCAGAAATGACATTGTTTCTCAGGTTTTCATCCTGACGTCATGAAAGCAGGATGAAGAGGAACCTACCTTTGGGTGGGAGCGTGGGGACAGGCTGGCAGAGACGGTGAAACTTTGCTTCTCAAGCTGTAGTCTGAGGGGAGCATGAGGGGGACCCTGTTGACTCGAGTCCCGCCATGGTCTCTTCCTGGCCCCCCCAGGAAGGGCTAGAAGAGTGGGCCAGCCTGAAGGTCCAGCCTTGAGTTCATCGTCAGCCATCGTGAGCCTCAAAGAGGACCCAGCTTACAACTCGAGGCTCTACAGCATTGGGGAGCTCAGGCTTGATCCTTTATTAACAGTTTTGGAAGAAACGGGCTGGCTAGACAATTCTGTGACAGCCAATTGTTAGAATTCCAAAAGTACACGACAACTTTAAGAATTTTGCACATATTATATCATATTAAAGATCCAACTGTATTCTCAAAAGTTCCTTAATCTCCTGTTGCTGAGTGCTCTGAAATTATCTAGGCTATCATGAGTGTTAGAATTGTAATGGACCTTAACAAATACATCCGTTATTTTCCAAACTGGGTTCCATAGAGCTCTGGGAACCCCAGGGGCCTTTACTTAGAGGGCCGGGGGAGGCTAGGACATGGGCTTGCTCCAGCCACCCTGAGCCAGAGCTCCCCTGATGTGTTGTACACGTGGGACATATGTCTAAGATTTGGTTTGAAGAAAAGCATGTGGTACTAAAACTGTTTGAAAAAAGCTACTGAGTAGCCCTACTTCCTTGTCTTGCCAGTGATTTCACTTGAGGCCCAGAAAGGCCAGTGACTTACCCAGGATCACACATTGTCAGCTGCAAATCAGATCTTTGACACTCAGGTCAGTGCCACCGCTACGTTGAGTTCAGCGTCTGTTTTCTTTCGTTTGGTAGCTAATATTTTATAGCAATGCCATTCGAAGTATGATCCATAGACCAGCCCGTGACAAGGACAGAAATTAAGAGTAAACTTTAGAAACTTTTATAGTAGTTTGATAGTAATTTTTATAAATTAGGACTTGAGTTTTATATGACTTTTTAATATTTCATTTTTTTGTCCTACTTTATAAAAATCTTGCCCCATAATGGATTGAAGATTTGAAAAGGCAAAAAACAAAACAGACCAAAAAAACTAATCCTTTACTCCTGATCGTTTGAGATCGTGATATAGGAGATTGACTTCCTAGAGGTTGGGTCGGTTAGGGATTACAAGTGTCCTTTTTTACAAACAAGAGGCAAGTCTTGCTTTAAGGAACTTTCTTGAATTCTGAGCAGGTAGGGAGACAGTATTTCTTGTTCATTTTCATTTAAACTTTTAATATCTTTTTTTTTTGCTTATAAAATAAAATTATTATAGCTTATATAAAACCAAGAGAAGTCATTATAGGATTATATATTTAATAGCAGTAATAATATTTATTTTTTATGAGCTCTTTGGAATTGTAATTTCAGTTTAATTGGTTAGAATTTTTCTTGGATAGAATTGTTTTGTAATAGTTGCTGTTTACTTTCTCTCTGTCCTAAAAATAAATCGTCTCAGTGTATTATCTTTTTTTAATTGTATTGAGAACACTTAACATGAGATCTATCCAGTATATTATTTTTTATCATTTACTTTTTTTTACATGACTCACTGAGTTCAGAATTTAATTTGGTTTACTAACTTCATTATCTTTTAAACATAGAATGATTTTGCCCTACCAAATTTGCTCCTAAAAATAATTTTAAAATATTCTTATTTGCTACATTGATTTCTGGTATATTAAGAAGAGTCTGTGAAAATATTATCCTTATATAGTATGTAAGAATTAGGAGGAGACATGTTTTTTATTGATCAACTGTATTATTAGCCTAAATTAATTTACCTTTCTCTTAAAAATACTATCAACTGATTATTCCAGAAAAGTATTCATATTATATTCTTAGTTTCAAAATATTTTTTTTTGCTAAAAAGATTTTAAGTTCTCTAAAATCTTCAAAAACTGCTATGCTTTCGATAATAAGGAGCCTAAATTTGAGTTGTCATGATTCTAAAGCAATTTTCAGATCTTCTGTGGAGTAAAGATGGAAGAGACAGAACACTCTGGAAGCCTCTGCTTCTGTGAGATTCAAGTTCTAGCCTCCAGCTGTTTATAAAAGCTGTTTGTCCTGCCTCTAGAGAGCAGGGAAGGGAACCAGTTGACCTAGAATACTGAAATACAGTCAATTTGGATTATTTTTAGACTTCATTCAAATAAGCTGGTCCCTGTGTCACATTGATCTTCTCTGGCTTTGGAGGAGCCTCGTTTATCTCCAGTGGTCACTGTGTTGTGAAATGTTGTCACCTGAGTCACTGCAGCTTTCCAAGCCTGAAGACCTTGCAGAGAGGCAGGAAGCCTGCTCCTTTCTCTTGCCCCTTTGCCCAGAGGCAGGATGACTCTCCTCTGAGATTCCATGTCAGGTACTTGAGAAGTTGTCATAGAGAGCCATCCGTTTAAAATGTGTTTATGTTGGCTTTTCCTAATGAGTGGTAATTTGAGTAGCTGACTAGGCATATGGGAAAAAAAAGGAAAAGAAATAAAACGAGGAGCTTTGTTAGCATTGGCCTTCACAGGAGGAATTTGGTATTACTCTTATTTCTCTGCTGAAATCTGGTGAAGAGGGAGGTATCTCATCCCTCCAGGTTCCTGTATCTTCTCTGAGATGTCCAGTTCCTTTGTCTGAGTTTGCAAATTCCAGGCAAAGTTCTGGTGCCTAATTATTGGAGAGGTATCTCTGCATACTTACAGGGTTGTTAAGAGTTCTCTTAGATGTCAGATCACTTCATAATCAAACCTTTTCCTTGTCTGCCATCCTTTGCTGCTTGAAAACCAGCAGCATTTAGCAGCCTGTCTCCTGCTCACTGGCGTAACGCAGGAAGGCAGGCATCTGTCGCTGGCGGGAGACTGAGCTCGGGGACTCCACCAAAGCCCAAGCCCCTCCGATTCCACCTGTGTGTATATATGTGTGCATGTGTAGAAAGATGTGAGTGTGTATGTACACTTGAAAAGCATCTGTCATTTCCAAAAGTAGTCAGCAGTACAGTAGTCGCAAAAGCAGATCATATTTTATAATAAATTTATTCATTCAGCAAATAATTAACACCTGTTATGTGTACTTGTATAATGAGAAAGAAAACAAATTTCCATAATTTTTTTACTTACAAAATTCAGAACTTTATTTATGGACACTGGTATTTGAAATTCATATAATTTTCATGTTATAAAATATTCTCCCCTCCACCCAACCATTTAGAAATGTAAAAACCATTCTTAGCTTGCAGGGTGTATGACGATAGGGCCATGGCCATAGTTTGCCAATCCTTGTTCTAGAGAGAACCCTCTGGAAACCCTGCCGAGTGGGCTTGTGATACACACAGTGGGTTCCTGTACCTGTTTGCACCTTTGCTTACACCATGCAATTTCTATATGCGTTTTCCGATTGCATTGCTGCACAGTTCTCATTCTGTTATTTTATCTTTGCTTTTTAACACCACTTTAAATCAAAATGTCTCTTCGATCTGTGGGGTTTTATATTTTTGACTCCTGTGATATTTGCTAATGCTGCAAGTGATTACATCTCCCAGACAAATTCCCTAAGGCTGGTTATTAGGGAGACTTTGTGTGTTTAGCCTAACTCCAGATGTGAGTGATGTATGTCTTGCAAAAAGTATAAGATTTCATACTCGAATAAACTTTTCGTGAGTGTAAAAATAGCTCTTTATCAGTAAAACACTGGATGGAAACCGCAAAGGAAATCCAGAAAGCCACGGCAGCACCATGGAAAGAAGAGAGAACATGCTGCCGTGGGGCGTGAGTCATGCTTCTGACTGGCGGCTCTGAATTGCTGCGTCGCTCTGCTATTGGTGGCAAACACATTTGATGACTCCCTGGAATCAGAAGCTTTCCCGGGTTGTGTTTTCATCTCTAGGTACAAACTAGGCTGCACCTTACCAACTGTTAGCAGAGGCTGCTGGTGGATCTTCCGTCCGGCTGCTTGTCTTCTCTGGATGAACTGCCACCTTTGCATCTGATATGCTCTAGAACTCTCTTCTCTGCAGCCTTTTCTCGTGTTGGCAAGAACAGTTCAGCCTATTTAGCGCTGCTTGTGTTCAGCTCGTGCCACACAAGGAACGCGCCAGTTCCCACACCGTACCGCACATCGCTTTTTTCCAGTCGACTTACTCCCTAGAAGGTGGCGGTAGTAACATGTGGAATAATAGACCAGAAGGAGAAACGGATGCATCCTTTGCCTGAGTTCCTGTGTGTTGCTGAGGGCCACAGGCAGTTGTTGCCTGGTAACAGCAGACAGCATTCAGGTGCACCCTGTGGTAAGAAGCAGTTTGTGTCATGAGGCAAGGTGGCATCTGAGGAGAAGGAATGGTTTCATCTGAATGGACACATGTGTACTCAAAACGCTGATTCCCTTAGCGTCCCACCCTTCCCAGCCCCGTCTCAACACCTGCCTGATCGCAGGCAAGTCCGTGCTGACAAACACAAAGCATTTTGGTTCCGTGAGGGTGGGGGAGCTCTTCCCAGCCTTGGTCCACTTGGGTTTGGTGTCTGTGGCTTTGCTGAGCACTCACCGTCCCGTGTTCCTCATCAGAGAGGTTGTGTGAATACAAGTAAAGTAGCAACGGTCCCTGTCTGCAAGGAGCATGTTGTTGCCTTGGGAAAATACTTGCAAAGCAAATTATACAGAAACAGAAAATAGAAGCAACTAATTGGTATTATGTGTAGTAAACAAGAAAGGAGGTTCACAATGACCAGGCTTATGGAAGGAAGCAGCCTTGCACTTGATCTTGAAGAAAGCTCATGCAGGGTCTAGAAGAACATTCTAGGCCAGCAAAGTGAGTGACTGAATCATTCTGCCCCTTGGCTGGAGAAGAGTTTACAGCACACACACACACACACACACACACACACACCAGGCAGTGGGTCTCAACCTTCATGTTGACGAGTCACAAAGCCACTGGATTTATCTCTGTCCAACATGGATGGATGCAATTTCTGCCTCCCAGGGATACGTGAAGACCTAATTCGGGTTTGTCAGAACTGTCCTGCTGAAAAGTTTGGAAAAGGTACAGAATGTTCTTGTAAACCACTCACTTGGCAAACTTTCTTAACGTTTCACAGACTGACCCAGCACACATTGATGGCAGGCTGTGGCGGGAGCAAGCATTGGCCCATCACCAGCAGTTTGATGGCCCCAACTGCTAATGCACTGCCCTTCAGCTCTGGGTGTCTGCTCACGACAAGAAAAGTTCACTGAAGGATTACAGTTGTGGCATGACCTCTGTGTCTTCACATGGAAATCAGAAAGCTTCAAGATCAGCAGCAATATGTGAGGAAGGCCAGTGAGCTTAAAGGCTTTGCCTTTGAAACTCCATCTCTGCACTGGTGGGTGTTTGTCATAAGTAGGAATATATATATATATCTATATATGTAATATGTGTAGCGTACATCTGGCTCCAGATGCCTGAGTTCCCCGTGCAAACGGCTTCGTTTCCTGCCCCAAGATGCTAACAGTATTCCGAGAGTAACAGAGAATCCTCTCTGAGCATTTTACTGGTGATCTCAGTGCCTGTGTTTGAATAACGCAAGAGCAAAGTCCTCTGTGAGCCCAGAAGAGCGTGCACAGATAGCTCACTGAACTGCAAAGCCTCCACATAGGGGTTCCTAAAAGAAACAGAACAAACTCATAGTTCTGTAGACACTTGAGAAAACTGGGCCTTTGTAGGTTGGGCTATCTTTCAGGGACCTGAGAAGATTGTGCTGTGTTACAATTGATACCTTGCGGGTCTCTCTCTCTGCAAGAGTGTCTTTCCTTTGCATCGGTTCTTTGTGTTTTCCTCAGTGGTAATTCAGAATTGTCAGAGATGGGCTTAGGCATTAAGGCCCTCCAGCTCCGGTCGTGGCACAGGGCACGTCCTCGTGAACCATCGGAACCTGCCTACGCTCATGAGTAGTCAAAGCGCGCATGGCGGAATGCAATGCTGTCCCGAGTGGCTGTCTCTCCACACTGGAAAGGCACAGTGGAAGTTGTCCAATACCTGCCCAACAGGGATTCACACCTGGGTGGAAGGTTGGACTTGTGTTTTACTTCCTGCCTTAAAACAAGCCATGCTTTGTCAAGTGAGTTTACGTGCTTTGACGGGTTATAAAACCCTTAAGGCTGGCTTCAGGCTGTTTTTTATTTATATGCATTGTGAACTAGATAATGTAGTGTTTTTCCTCTTAAAAAAGTCTTATCTATTTCTGTTGACATTTTTTCTGTATCAGTCAATTTACTTAAGCCTGGACCTGAGTCCCTGGATTGTACGATCAGCCGATATGTATTTTAGCATTGAGATGGCTTGAAGTGAGAGAAGGGGCGACAGGAGTCTGTGTAGCGTGGGCGAGAGATAATGCTGTCATACTGTCAGTGAGACTTCTGTTGCGTAAATGGGCCACCGTCACGGCGCTGTGTGCCCGTGTGGCTGTGGGTGTGTTACCTTACGTGGAGGCGGGATCGTTCTTGTTCATCAAACTGGGATTGGCCAGCACCAGGAGAGCCTTGAGAACATTTGTCACTGTGCTGTGTAAAATGTCAGCTCTTTTCCAGTATTTGAAGAGCAAAAAAGACAAAGCGGCCTGGTTTTTGTCCCCTGGGGCAGCTATTTTTTATTTTTCTGAAAATTACTTGTTGGGATTCCAGCAAAAATTGAATGCTAATAGAAAAAATTTAAACTTCTTCCCCAAACTTAGTTTCTATACATTCTGCATTTTATATTTTGAAATTCTAAAGTTCAAAATCACATGATTTTTGTTTTTTTTCAGACCAGAAACTGAAAAAATAAGGCTAGTATTGATTTGATAAGTAGTGATGTTGGTAAAGGTACCCTTTGGTGAAAGTTCTCTGGGGTGATTGCCACTCAGGGCCCAGTTGTCTATTAATACAATATTGATTCTGCTAGAATTTCAAATGAGATATTACTTTTGATTCTAGTGAGCTGGGTTTTGAGGGCTACTGTGTTAAGCAAATACAGGGTCCATTTATATGTGTTGGTTTGTAATTAAGTTAGCTGCACAAGCAGACTTTACCAGCCAAGTTCAGAATGGTTTTTAGAATCCTGATTTGGAAATTGCTTTATTCAGAAACCCTTTCCCCACTCTCCCACCATGAAAGGGTAAAACAACCAGCCTCTTCCGGTAAGAATAAATGAATTATGGAAACCTAAGGTTAGCATTATTGTTTAATGACCTGATTGTTTTAAAAGTCTCTTTGGGGCAAAGTTATTCTAGACATTGACTTTATTTAAGGCATATTTCTTATATTCTTCAACTGGAAAGTGCTTCCTTTTTTACACATGTCTTTATCGACTCCCTGTCAGCCAGCCACACCCATGTGGTGTCTCCGGCATTTCATTATTTATGCCAACCTCTGAGGGATTTTCTCTGGCTTTTCAAGCTTTATAGCGAAATGTATTTATTTAAATTAAAATGTAAACCTCACTTCATCCCAGCTATTATGTATGAGTACTTCTTCAAATTTATTAATAACAACAGGACTAACACAGTCATTAAAAAAAAAAAAAAAAAGACCAACATAGTTATAAGTATCTGGTTTGTGTTGGAGTAGAAATGGGGGCACCTCCCTTGTCCCCTTCCCCAGCTGAGGGGAGGAGGCTGGAACACGTACAGTTTCAGCTCTGGCACATTCTCTTTGGGAGCAGCTGCGAGGGTGGCCATGTCTGTGGTGGGGGAGAAAGAAGGTATCTCTGACAGGCCAGGGTCCAGGTTGGAACTCAGCTCCTGTCCTCATGGGAAGGCTTAACCTATATATATGTGGCATCTGAGTTTCTAGGTCAACATACAAAGGCCTGTATAGTCCATAATGGAGCTGAGATGGGTGTCTAACAAAATCACAAAGCTCCAGAACTTCAGTGTCCCTGTTTTTTATGGGAGACTCTGGGAACTTAATCACCATAACATTGTTTCTAGGGAGATGTTTATTGAGAATTTTATCTAGGCAACTTGCTGGAAAAAAAATTTTTTTTTTTCCCTTGGGACAGTCTCTCTCTGTTGCCCTGGGTGTAGTGCAGTGGTGTGATCATAGCTCACAGCAACCTCCAACTCCTGGGCTCAAGCCGTCCTCCTGCCTCAGCTTTCCGAGTAGCTCAGACAACAGGCACTTGACACCATGCCCAGCCAGTTTTGTTCTACTTTTGATAGAGACGGGGTCTCGCTTTTGCTCAGGCTGGTCTCAAACTCCTGAACTCGAGCAATCCTCCTGCCTCGGCCTCCCAGAGTGCTAGGATTACAGGCGTGAGCCACTGCACCCGGCCCTAACTTCTTAAGTTATCTTCTGTCTGTTCAGCCTACCACCCCCTACAGTACTTAGCTGGGGTGCTCGGGCCACCCAGAAGGGGGAAGGAAAGAAGGAGAACCCAGCTCCCAGCCTTGCCTCCTAGCTGCTGTGGGTGGCCCCAAGTGGAGTCCTCCTGGGTGCTGGGAGGGCTGAGCTGTTGATGCTTAACTGCCTTTTAACTCTTCTCCCCACCTTAGGACGATTCCAGCCCGTCCACTCCGGATGAGAACGAAACCTCCACGACGACAACCAGTGCCTTCACCATCCAGGAGTATTTTGCCAGGGGCATGGCGGAGCTGAAGAGCAAGCCCCAGGTCTCAGCTCCCCCGCCTGACGTGTCAGATGCCCAAGAGGAATTGAAAAGGAGAAAGAAAAGAAACAAAGAGGCAACAGGTAAAAACGTGGAGAGTTACCCCCAACCAGAGGCCAAGCAGCCCGAAGAGGAGAAGTGCGAGGAAGAAGGAATCTGCGAGCGTCCGGCCAAGAAGAAGAGAGCCCCAGCGGCACAGCAGCCTGGATGCCCCTGGCGGGACGAGAGCTCCGACTGTTCTGCCGAGGCTGCAGAGGATCACGTGCAGCCGCCTGGTGGCCAGGATGTGATCCCAACGCCCAGAAAAAGGAGAGAAAAGAAAAAGCTGCAAAAGCCAGTGGAGGTGGCAGTGGACATTGTGCCAGCTGGAACACCAGTGAAGAAGAAGAAGAAGAAAAAGAAGAAAGGCTCCAAATGAGCTGTCGCCAGCCGGGGCCTCCGACCACCCCGCTGCCAGGCGCTGCCGCCAGACGCCATTGGCCTGAAGTCAGGGTTAACCCCAGAGAGTTTGGGCGTCTTCTGACACGCCATGGATTGCCGGGTCTCGCCCTCGCGCCGCACTGCCCCAGAGTTATATTCCCAGGAGAACTTTTTAATCTTCTAAATCACGGCTCTCATAAACAAATAAATTTTTTTATAAACTCGGAGCCCTTCACCACGAGTGTTTATTCATGTCTTGCGAATACATCCAGTCGTGTAAGTGTGCACGCAGGTGAGTCAGCGTCTCCGGCCGTGTTTGCTTTGATTCTCTTCAGTAACGACGAATGGGGCTTCCTCCTGAAGGACTTCGTCCAATTAAAGGATTAAGAGGCAATAGCTTGGATTCAGATAGTTCCTTTTGTTCTATAGCCAACCATACATTTTTGCCAAGTAGGAATTATATGATTACATTCCGAAATCAGAGAGTTTTTTGGCCATGTTGTGTTGTGTTTTGGTTTTGATGGGCATACTGTTTCGATGCCCTCTCATCCACTACGCCCCGGCAGCCGAGTGTTCTCAGGTCCCCCTCCCACGACTGCAGAGCTTCAGACGCGGTCTGACTCTGGGGACAGTGTCAGCTTTCAGCTCCCGTAGGAGACCTCTCGTGGTTCCTGTGCTGGACGTAGGTGGCCGCATGTGTTTCTTTCTGGGGTCCTGGAAGGCAGTGCCCAGAGTGAGCTCTGACTTACTGCTCATGATCAGAAGGTTCAGCAAACTGAGAGGCTGAGATCATAAAACTAACGTCAGTCTGAGATTGGGGCTGCCTTATGAAAGGTCTTAAAAGCATAGATACTATATAAATAGTAAAAGACACCTTTCAGCCCTGCCCAAACCAAATGGTGTCACCTCCTGGTGTTTGTGCCACCTTCTCCTGCCACACCCTGGCCTGTCTCCCTGTGTACCAGCTACACACTCCCTCTGGGGTTCATGCAGATACCTGCAGACACTTCCCAACCTCCCTGGGACACAGAATGAAAAGAAAGCACACACGAAGGGTTAGAGGTCCAGCCCTCTGGTTTTCTCAGCCTGTGTCCTCTCCTCTGGTGTCTTTTTTCTCTTCATGTCTTCCTTCTTTTCTTCTTCATCCTTGTGTACTTTTATTTCCACCTTCCCACTCTCCTCTTCCTTCTAGTTCCCAGTTTTCCTGTACCCCCTTTCCAGTCCCCATGCCCCATCCTGCCGGTCCCGAGGCTGCTTGGCCCTGCTCCTGGCAGTCCCGGCAGAGCAGCGTGGGGTGTGGCAGGGAGGCACAGGCGGCGTGTTGTTCTCCACTTGATTTATAGATTGCTACTGGTAACAGGAACTAAAACTCGCCCACACTCCAGTGACCTTTTGCCCTTAATTTTAACTCTCGAGGTCAGACATCAGATAGAAAGCACAGTCCCCAGATTCTTGGAGAAAGTACATGGAGAATGTTTGCTTTTAGTCTCTAAGGATACTGAACAGTGCTCATTGTTTAAAAAGACACGCATGCGCACACACACACAGCCCACAGAGAAGATCCTTACAAATTCAGAGCCTGAGGACTCATCGGGGTTTTATGTGCCCCCAAACTTTGGAATCCCAGGATAATAAAGCCCCAGAGATTTTTTAAAGTCACTTTTCCCCACAGAGGGCACATGCCCAAGTTCCCTCTGCTTGTCCTGTCTTGTATGTGAAATGGATCCAGCGGGAGTGGGGTTGTACACGAACCTAAAGGGAGCTAACTTGTAAAAATGTGTATGTAAATGGGTTTTTTCCTATTATTTTATTAAGTTTAACTGCCTTTGCCAATAAAAAATGAGAGCCCGTAGAACACGCTGGATTGCATGTAGGCGTATTTAGGAGGCAGGTGAGCTGCATTTAGGTCAGCCGTGGGGGTGAGCGGCCAGGTAGGAAGAGCAGAGGAGGGAAGTGGAGTCCTTGGAGTTAGGAATTCCCAGGCAACTGTGCCACGAGGCTGTTTACAAGCAACTTTTACAGAGAAAGTAGAGTGGGGTGATGATGATTTTCATGAGCTGGAGAAAGGACTCCCGAACGGTTTCAAAATCAAGCAGGCAGCCTAAGAATCAGGCATGTGTTCAGCAAAGGTGAGCAGGCTGACCATTTGCCTGGAAGGAGATGGAGCCTTGTATTTTCTCTAGAAAATCCTCAGCTTTCGTTTCTCCTAGGTGTCTCTTTCAGGCCACTTAAATTTCTAGATCTCAGTGAAGGTTAGAACAATGAAACAAATACTCTGGAACAATTGCATTTTGTAGTCTTGATACTTTAAAAATTATTGGGATATGAGCCCTGTTTGCCTTGAGTTATTCCACCAGGTAAAAACATGTTCATTTTGTAGTCTTCAGTGCTTTCCTTGGTATCCTTCAATTTTAAGAGGAAAAGTTGGTTCCCAGGAAAACAAGTGTCCACTGAAGAGGTTTCCCCATGCTGTCCTAAGCAACCTTCTTTCTTTTTCTGGTAATTCTAATGAATAATTATTATCATGTGAGGTCTCAGGTGCCTGGTTTTATTCCAAGCACTTTAAATAAATCAACTCACTGAATTCTCAGACAACACAGTGAGGTAGCCATTATCGCCGTCCCCTCTTAGAAGAGTCTCTTTCCATTTTCGTAACTAGATTTATGATTCCCCGAGAGACCCAGCGATGCTCGAGTCCCCTCTCTACCCCAGGTACAAACTGGCACTCCTTTTCTTCCTTCCTAGCTCCTGCCAAGTCCCACTTCACCTGGTAGGCAAGCTTCCCTGCTGCTGACATTCTTCACATGTCATCATTACTTTTAAGTGGGAATGCATGTGAAAGCAGCTGGCAGAGAGTTTCATTATACCAAAACCAGGAAAGGACACAACCAAAAAAGAAAACTACAGACCAATATCTCTTATGAATATGGATGCAAAAATTCTCAACAAAATCCTAGCAAACCGAATTCAGGTGCTTATCAAAAAATAATCCATCACAACCAAGTGGGCTTCATCCCAGATGCAGGGATGGTTCCACATATGCAAATCTATAAATGTAATTCACATAAATAGAAGCAAAAACAAAGACCATATGAACTTCTCAATAGACGCAGAAAAAGCATTCGACAAAATTCAATACCCTTTTATGCTAAGAACACCTAACAAAATAGGCATAGATGAGACTTACCTAAAAATGATACAAGGCATGTATGACAAACCCACAGCCAACATCATACTGAATGGGGAAAAATTGAAAGCATTCCCACTTAGATTTGGAACCAGAAAAGGTTGCACTCTATCACCACTTCTATTCAACATAGTGATGGAAGTCCTAGCTAGAGCAGTCAGACAAGAGAAGGAAATCAAGGGCATCCAAATGGGGGCAGAAGAGGTCAAACTATCACTCTTCGCTGACGATATGATCTTGATATGACGATATCTAGAAAACCCCAAAGATTCTGCCATGAGACTACTGGAATTGATAAATTCAGCAAAGTCTCAGGTTACAAAATCAATGTACAGCAATCAGTAGCATTCCTGTACGCCAGCAACAAACTAAGAAGCAAATCAAAGACTCAATACCTTTCACAATAGCAACAAAGAGAATAAAATAGCTAGGAATATATTTAACTAAGGAAGTAAAAAACCTCTACAGAGAGAATTATGAAACACTGAGGAAGGAAATAGCAGAGGATGTAAACAGGTGGAAAACCATACCATGCTCATGGGTTGGCAGAAT
Source organism: Cheirogaleus major (assembly GCA_963574435.1). Taxonomy (NCBI): domain Eukaryota; kingdom Metazoa; phylum Chordata; class Mammalia; order Primates; family Cheirogaleidae; genus Cheirogaleus; species Cheirogaleus major. Next base: position 8,899 of record CAUYPO010073517.1, on the reverse strand, counting down.
CATTGTTGTTAAAATGTCTATACTACCCAAAGTGATCTACAGATTCAATGCAATCCCTATTAAAATACCAACATCATTTTTCACAGATCTAGAAAAAAAAATTATCTTCGTATAGAACCAGAGAAGACCCCGTATAGCAAAAGCAATCTTTAGCAAAGGGAACAAATTGGGAGACATCAATTTACCAAACTTCAAGCTGTACTGCAAGGCTGTAGTAACTAAAACAGCATGGTACTGGCACAAGAACAGAGACCAATGGAACAAAACTGAGAACCCAGATATAAAACCATCCTCATATAGCCATATAATCTTTGAATTTGAGATAGTAGTATTTATAGGAGCTGTAGAAAACACTTCCAAACACACCGCACATTAGAAATTCTCAACGGATTTTCTTTTCCAACTTGGTCAAGAGATTGGTGGGAAATTGAGTAAGCCAGTTCCCTAAAACCTGTTTGCACGTCTGTGAGGAAAGACAGAATTTCTTCAATTTGCAGAAAATATTGATGCTATGGAAAGATTAAACCCAAATGAGCATTTGTTTCCTAACATAGGCCATCCCTCCGCCTCTCTCCTCCTCCACCTGTTCACTGAGTGGCAGGCGCATGCCGAGACCTGTTTTTTAAATAAGAAACAGCATCAGAGAAATGTTTCAGTACAATCTCTCCAAGTGATCTCAGCCCTTGGATCAGCAAGCAGCGGCTGTCCTTGGATTTGAGTAAGAACCTCACCGCCACCCTATTTATCTCTCGGGTTCTGCAGCCACTGCAATTTGGAGCCTGTTGTGCTGGCAGGCAAGGTGGGGGAGGTCAGATTGGGTGCTCCGGCGTGATTTTATAGTGCTTGACAATTAATGAGCACATTAGTACCGTGTCCTAATAAAGAGAATGACTAAACTCCTTGCATAAAAGTATACAATCTGTTTAGGAAATAGTGAATATACTCAAATGACATGCACATTCATGGAACCAGGAAGAGCATGGAAAAGCCAGAAAAAGATGACGGGTAAGGAAGGGCAAGTGGGAACAGCATTGCACCTGTGTTCCAGAGTGGTGTAGATCAGTGGTCCCCAACCTTTTTGGCACCAGGGACCGTTTTCATGAAAGACAATTTTTCCACGGGGGGGGGGGGGGGGTGGCGGGGGGGGGGAGATGGTTTCGGGATGATTCAACCTGAGCTGAAGTTATGTGCGAGCATTAGCCATTAGCTTTTAAGGAAAGCTGCAGTGAATTCTTTAGCTGAGGGAGGAATTTTGTAATTAGTTGTATCTGGAATTTTCTGTGTGCATATTCTATTCTATATTGGGTTTCCTTAGAGAAAAAGTATGTGAATGCTCAAAGCAGTTATTCTAAAATCATTTATTGAACACCAATTTTGGGCTAAAGTCCAATTCAAGATGGAGTAACCAACTCATTACACGTCTCTCCACATCCTGGTTCTACCGATTTGTGTCACTGAGAATGGGCCACCATAAGCTAGAATTGCCTCCACCCAGCCAGCCCGTTTCTTCCGCTTAGTGTTCACCTGAACGTCAATCAAGTCAGGCGGTGAGCTGTGAGAAATTCTTCGTTCATTCATTATTTGACTTGAACCTGAGGAGCGACTTTCCACTGGAATCTCCCTATTAACATTTCTGACTCTGTGATAAATAAGCAAAATTATATCACGCACACTCCTCCACATCGAGTGCATTAGAACATGTTTTGCCCAAGCGGGAAGCCTCTGAACTGAAAATACCAGTCTGAATACAGAGCCCAGCTCCCCTCCCGCTCCTCCCGTCAATAGCGGACCTGCTGAGGGGATGTGGCCTGCAGGGGGCCTGACTCCACTCACCACCCAGGGACCCCCTTGAACCTGGACGGGACCCAAACAGAGGTATTAACAAACCGTTAAAGAAATGGAAAACCCCAACTCTAGCCTTCAGACCTGGAGAAACGAGGTTGTGAGCAGACCAGGGTGACCTAAACACCTTGACGGATGGATGCGTCCTTTTCTTCCCCACTTGGCAGGTATGTGGCTCCCCAGGTGTGTGACTTCATTCCAGACCATCGGTCTTCCTGCTTCCGCTGTCCTGGCTCCGTACCACATACCACTCCTGCGTCTCCTCTCCTCCATACTCCTGGTCTCCCTTCTCCCACCGACAACTGGTGTGAGAAGGAAACAGGAAGCCCTTGAATGTCTCTGAGCTGTGGGTTCTGTCCTCGCCTTCATTCTCTCTGTGTACATTCTCTGCCTATGGACGTGTGGCTGACATTGCTGCTTCCTGGACCATTCGCAGGTCGGCGTCTCCCTCCTCCACTAAGCTCAAGCTTTCCTTCTGCATCTGCCGTCGGCCATCGCGAGGGGCCCCCAAATGCAGTAGGGCTGAATGGAGCTCTTGTTCATCCTTTCCAGACAGCCTCCTGCGCCCCATTACTGTTACAGGTTCCCCGTGCTCTCATTCACTCTGGCTCCAACATCAAGAGTCGTTATCACCAGTTCAGCCCAGTCAAGTGTCTGCTGCAGGTGTCCCCTGGGTAGGGCCTTGCCCCCGGGAGCTCACGACCCGGCACTGCCGCGCTCCGAGCCCTGCCTGCTCAGTGCCGCCCCACGCTCCAAGTCCAGGCCCTGCTTTCCATTCTCCCTGCCTCCTGCCTCTCACCCCTGATACTGCTCCCTGGGGCCCCTGTCCCCGGCTTGCCCCCTCCTCCTAGTCCCTCACCGTGGCTCCTGCTGGCTTCAAGGCCTGCCCCAGATGCCAACAACAACTTCTCCAGCCTGTCCTGACCCGGCCCCTAGAAGCAATCTCTCCCTCTTCTGAGTTTTCATCATGGTCTCTGCATTCATGAAAGTCCGCTTGTATTAGTTTTTGGATGTATCACTTTCCCCGTTCAACTCTAGGGCCTCAGAAAGCGATGTTAATCTTTGTATCCCTGTAGCACCCGGACAATGCCTTGCGCACAGTAGGTACAGGACTCAAAGGAATAAAAATGAGCAGACCGTGTCTACACTAGAGCCATGCTCTGAAGGCCCGAGGTGTGTCCCATGACGAGGGTGTCCTACCAGGGACGCGCTGCCGTGGCCACAGCCCCTCTGGGGTTCCCCTGAGTCCCAACACCGTATCCAGAACACATGACGTGAGGCCTCTCACCCAGCTCGTGTAAGAGCTTGATTACGAATTCCCCCACACTTCTCCCCTAGGGCCTTCCTTGTCACTGTCCCCTGGCCACTGGGATTTCAGATGACCCCTTTCCGGGGCCTTATTTCAAGCCTCCCTTGTTCAAGGGGTGGCTGTCGGATTAGGTGAGCAAGGGACCTAGCAGAATACCTGACAGCCGCACTCAATGCATTTCCTGTCTCCCGCCAACCACAAGAGGAGAAAATGAAGAGGAAGTGCTCCAGAGGATCTCTAAGGCAGTGAAACTACTCTAGATAATGCACCAATGGCAGATACATTACATATGCATCTGAACCCCAAGCGTACAAGAGTTGAACTCTAATGCAACTGTGGACTCGGTGATGACGACATGTCAATGTGGGTTCATCAATTGTGTCAAAGCACCGCTCTGGGGAGATGTCGGTAGTCAGGGAGGCTGTGCGTGTATGGGGGTAGAGGGTAGACGGGAGTTCTTTGTACCTTTTCATTTTACTTCGGACCTAAAAGGACTTTAAGAAAATAAAGTCTTTTCAGTCATTGTTAAAACGTAAGCACACCTTACTGAAGTTGAGGAGCCCAGAGAGTCAGGAGGGCGGCTGCTGTCCTCTCTCAGATGCAGGTGGGCGGGTACCAGCAGTCCCGGTGCTCTGCAGAGCCTTCACCAGGGCTCCTGAGCCACCTGCTCCTGCCACTGTCACTCAGGACTGACCGGCTCCCCCGTGAGACACAGGAGGGTGGGGTCAGGTCATCCTGGAGGCAGCAGAGTCCCAGGAAGGCGCAGGGCTCACAACTGGAGGTGGTGACCCGTGCGCAGGCCCTGGGGCAAGGGGTGGGGCAGGGCTGCATTGACTCAGACTTCTCAGGTGACAGGCTTCAGGATCCTGCCCTTGCCCAGACTCCCAGGCAGCCCCACATGGGGCAAGCTGTTGCAATTCAGCCTGGAGGGATTACAACATCCTGCTGTGATGGGGCAAGGCACTGCCAATGAGATAAACAAATGGGTTAACTGAACTGGAAGAGGGAGAACAAGTGATTCTGGACTCATAAGCCAGGGAGCCTTCAAAATCAGAGGATCCCTAAGACAAGACATCCTGCTCACCCCAGCCCTGGGAGAGCCGTGTTCTCACATTCCTCATTTTGCTAAGTACCTTGACCAAGGTGGCCAGTTCATAAAGTGGCAGGGGGAATGCCTGCCACACCAGGCCACCTCCCCAAGCTCTAACCCCTTTTTGATCCTGCTGAGGTTCAAGTTATGGATACTATGTTTGGTTTTTCTTTTTAATAATTGAATTTATTCTGTTCTATGTGTGATTTATGGGATGTAAGTTTTGGGATGTAGGTGCCTTCATACCAACTACAATTTAATTCCCAAGAAGGAGGAGAGTTACATAAAATGCTATGTGAGAAGTACCATCGGATGTGTTCATTTAATCTTTCATTCCACAAAACTTAAGTGGTTCAGGCTCCGTGCTAGGGGCTGGGAATACAGATATGGCAATGACATTGCCCCAGCCCTCAAGAACTCACCAACTAGTTAACTGTGTCACAAGGAAGATGTGAAGCTGTCTCTGTTCACAAGTGACATGATCTTATATGTAGAAAACCCCAAAGATTGCACACAACAAGAAAACTTCTACAACTAATAAATTCAGCGAAGTTGCAGGATACAAAATCAGCATGCAAAAATGAGTTGCATTTCTATTCACCAACAATGAACAATCCAAAGAGGAAATTAAGAAAACAATTCCATTTACATCCAGATGTGTGTATAAGGCTGTATTAGACACGTTCCCCACCCCCAGCTGAACTGCCAGATTGATGACCTCTGCAGCATGAGCGACTCCAGGCACAACCCGCAGGAAATCCACCAGCTGAGCCCAGCTCAACTACTAACTCACAGCAATCATGAGTGGGGGGTGGGGGGAATCCATTTGCAATAACATCAAAAGATACTTAGGAATGAATTTAACCAACGAGATGAAAGACTTGTACAATTAAAACTACAAAATGTTGCTGAAAAAAAATTATACACACAAATAAATGGAAAGACATCCCATATTCATGGATTGGAAGGCAATATTATTAAGATGTCAATACTACCCAAAGCTGTCTATAGATTCGATGCATTTCCTATCAAAATCCCAATGTCAGTTTTTTGCAGAAATAGAAAAATCCATCCTAAAATTTGTGTGGTATCTCAATGATCCTTGAGTAGCCAAAACAACCTTGAGAAAGAAAAACAAAATTGGAGGTGTCACACTTCCTCTTTTCAAAATATGCTACTAAGCTATGGTAATCAAAATGGTGCAGTACTAGCTTAAAGAGAGACATATATAGTCCAATGGAGTAGAATAGAGAGTCCATAAACAAATCCTTACATATATGGCCAAATGATTTTCAACAAGGGTGCCAAGACTGTTCCATGGGGAAAGAACAGTCTGTTCAACAAATCATCTTGGGAAAACTGGTGCTATTGTTTGAATGTGTCTGCCAAAAGTTTATGTGTTGGGAACCTAATGGCCAATGTAACAGTATTAAGAGGTGGGGCCTTTAAGAGGTGATTGGGTTGTGAGGGTGGAGTCCTCATGAATAGATTAACGCTATCGCAGGAGTGAATTAGTTCTCATGAGAGTGGGTTGTTATAAAAGCGAGCTCAGCTTGCCCTTGTGATCTCTGCCTCATGTACTTGCTTTTGGCTTCTGCCTTTCTGCCATGGGATGACCCTTACCAGATTCTAGTGCCATGCTCTTGGACTTCCCAGCCTCCAGAACTGTAAGAAATAAATTTCTTTAAAATTACCCAGTTTATGGTATTCTGTTATAGCAATGGAAAATGACCTGAGACAACTTGATATCCACATGAAAAAAAACCAAAATTGTACCCTTGCCTTACACCATATACAAAAATTAACTCAATATGAATGAGGTAAGACCACAAAACTTTTAGAAGAAAACATAGGGGAGAATTTATGACATTTGATTTGACAATGATTTCTTGGACAAGAAAACAAAAACACAGGCAACAAAAGAGAAAGTAGATAAGTTGAACTTGTCAAAATTACGGACTTTTTTGTGTCAAAGGGCATTATCAACAGAGAGAAAAGACAACTCATGGAATGGGGACAAATATTTGTGAATCATTTATCCAATAGAGGATTGATATCTATGATATGTAAAGAACTCCTACAACTCAACAACACAAAATGATTTTAAAAATAGGCAAAGGACTTGACATTTCTCTAAAGAAGATATATACATGGCCAATAAGCACATGAAAAGATGCTCAATATCACTAGTCATTAGAGAAATTCAAATCAAAACCATGAGATACTATTTCACACATACTAGAATGGCTATTGTTAAAAAGCAAATAAAAGTGTTGCTGAGGATGTGGGGACAAATTGGAATCCTTGTCTCCAAATAAACTTTAGAATCAGTCTGTCAATATCCACAAGATAACTTTCTGGGATTTTGATTTAAATCTAAATCAGTGAATCAAAAGAACAAATTGGGAAAAACTGACATCTTACAATATTATTCCAGAAAGTGGGAATAGCTCTCCATTTGTTCGGTTCTTCTTTAATATCTTTCATTAGAATTTTGTAATTTTCCTCGTATAGATCTTATATATGTTTTTGATTTATACTTAAGTATTTTGGTGGGGTTTCTTGGTGAAATGTAAATGGTATTGTGGTGTTGTGTTTTCTTTATTTCAAATACCAATTGTTTATTACTGTATACAGGAAAGCAGTGGACTTTTGTGTATTTCCCTTGTATCCTGCAACCTTGCTATAGTTGCCTATAAGTTCTAGGAGATTTTGTTGTCTATTCTATGGGATTTTTTACACAGATAATTATGCCATCTATTAACAAAGACAGTTTTATCTCTTATTTCCCTATTTGCATACATTTTATTTCCTTTTCTTGTCTTACTGCATTAGCTAAGTCTTCCAGTATAATGTTGGAAAAGAGTGGTGAGGATTATCCTTGCCTAATTCCTGATATTAACAGGAAAGCATCTATGTTCTCACCATTAAGTATAATGTTAGCTGTAGAATTTTTTAAATTTTTTAAATCAAATTGTGGATGTTCTATTTTTAGTTTTTTGGATTTGTTGTTATGAATGAGTTATGTTGTTATGTTGTTATGAATGATTTTGGATTTTGTCAAGTGATTTTTCTGCCCTTATTGGTTCATTTCATCTAGGTTATCAAATTTGTGGGCATAGAGTTGTTTGTAATATTCCTTCATTATACTTTTAATATCCATAGGTTCAGTAGTGATGTCCCTTTTTTCATTTCTGATATTAGTAATTTGCGTCTTCTCTCTCTCTTTTTCTTTGTTAGCCTGGCTAAAGGTTTATCAATTTTATTTGTCTTTTCAAAGAACCAGCTTTTGGTTTCAATGGTTTTTTTCTATTGATGTCCTGTTTTCAATTTCATTGGTTTCTGCTCCAATTTTTATTGTTTATTTTCTTCTGCTTACTTTGAGTTTAGTTTGCTCCTTTTTAGTTTGTGAAGGTGTAAGTTTGGATTATTGACTACAGTTCCTTCATCTTTTTTAATACATGCATTCAATGTTATTAATTTCCATCTATACACTGTTTTCTCTGCACTCCACAAACTTTGATGAATTGAATTTTCATTTTCCTTTAGTATAAAATATTTTTAAATTTTTCTTGAGATATATTTTTTGAATCATGTGTTATTTGGAAATGTAGTGTTTAATACCAAGTATTCTGGGTATAGAATTTTAGCTTGAGAGTTTTTTTTTTAATTTTCTTTTGGTGTTTAAAAAATTGTTATTCCATTTTCTCCTGGATTGCATAATTTCAAGTACAAAGTCTACTGTAATTCTTATCTTTATTCCTCTGTATATAATGTGTGCTTTTTCCTCTAGTCGCTTTTCAAAGTGTCAGAAATTTGATTATGATGTGCCTTAGGGTGCTTTCCTTATGCTTTCTCTGTTTGGGGATTGTTGAGCTTTTTGAATCTATGGGTTTATGGTTTCCATTATGTTCGGAAAATCTTTAGCCGTTATTTTTTCAAATATATTATTCTATCGATCCCTTGTTTTCTGAGACTTTTATTACCTGTATGTCAGTCCATTTAATATTTTCTCATAGGTTGTAGCTTCTGTGCTTATTTTAGTCTTTTCTGTTTTTCATTTTGGATAGTTTATATTGGCGTGTCTCTTGTTTACTGATATTTTCTTCTATAATATCTTATCTGCTGTTAATCCTATGTAGGGCATTTCGTATTTCAAATATTGTATATCCTATTCTTCAAATTTTGATTTAGATCTTTTTTATATCCTTTACTTCTCTCCTCACTTCATGTCTTGTTTCTTTCTACCTTCTTGAACATGTAGAGTATATTTAAAATAGCTCTTTTAACATCTATATCTCCTAGTTCCATCACCTCTTTTATGGTGCTATTTTTTTTTTTTTTTTTTTAGAGACAGAGTCTCACTCTGTTGCCCAGGCTAGAGTGAGTGCCGTGGCATCAGCCTCGCTCACAGCAACCTCAAACTCCTGGGATCAAGCAATCCTTCTGCCTCAGCCTCCCGAGTAGCTGGGACTACAGGCATGTGCCACCATGCCCGGCTAATTTTTTCTATATATTTTTAGTTGGCTGATTAATTTCTTTCTATTTTTAGTAGAGACGGGGTCTTGCTCTTGCTCAGGCTGGTTTCGAACTCCTGACCTTGAGCGATCCGCCCGCCTCGGCCTCCCAGAGTGCTAGGATTACAGGCGTGAGCCACC